>AWOL01S0030533.1:0-36293 GCA_000715115.1 Nicotiana otophora
GTGTGTCCAAATTGTGATTTGGAGGTCCGTAGTGGAATTAGGCTTGAAATGGCGAAAGCCAAAATTTTTAAAAAGTTTGACCAGGAGTGGACTTTTGATACCGAGGTCGGATTCCGATTCTGGAAGCTGGAATAGGTTTGTGGTGTCATTTGTGACTTGTGTGCAAAATTTGGTGTCAATCGGACGTGTTTTGATAGGTTTCAGCATCGTTTGTAGAAGTAAAATTTTCTTAGTTTCAATAGGCTTGAATTGGGGTGCGATTCATGTTTTGGAAGTTGTTTGATGTGATTTGAGAGCTTGACTAAATTTGTATGAGGTTTTAGGACTTGTTGGTATGTTTGGTTGAGGTCCGGAGGGCCTCGGGTTGATTTCGGATGGTTATCAGATTGATTTGAAGTTTGAGGGAATGTTGAAGCTCACCAACTTCTGGTGTAATCACACCTACGGAGTTGGGATAGTAGGTGCATTCTCGCAGAAGCGAGAAGGGAGCCGCAAAAGGGGCCAGGGAGGAAGGGAGCAGAGGTCGCAGGTACGAGGTTATTTCCACACCTGCGTGGTCACAGATGCGGCATTAAAGGATGTAGAAGTGGAGATGGGCTGTCTTGGGCAAGGCGCAGGTGCGAGGGGTTAACCGCATCTGCGAGCCCGCAGGTGCGAGCAAGGCTCCGGAGATGCGGAAGTGAGGGAGAGACCTGTTTCCGCAGAAGAGGATGGAAGGCCGCAGAAGCGGCTCCGCAAGTACGGAACCTAGAGTGCATATGCGGGCCTGGGAGACTTAAGTGATTTCCGCAAAAGTAGAGGATTTACCGCAGAAGCGGTTCCGCAGGTGCGGATATTTGGCCGAAGATTCGAAAAGCCTGGGTAGATTATTAAAATAATGGTTCGCGATTTTGGCTTCATTTCAAACATTTCAAGCATGGTTTAGTCGATTTTTGAGAAGGTTTTCGAGAGGGATTATTGAGGTAAGTCCCTTGTGCTCATTTTTAATCAATAATATTGCTTCCCCATTGATTTTCCCACCTTGTTGGTGTGTATTTAAGGTGTAAATTGGGAGTTTGAGGCTAGGGATTTGGAGAGTTTGATTTGGGGATTTAGGTGACGATTTGGTGTCGGATTTTGATAAATTTGGTATGGTTAGACTCGTGGTTGAGTGGGCTTTCGGGTTTTGTGACTTTTATTGAATTTCGAGACGCGGGACCGGGGGGTCCGGCTTTTGAGCCAACTTTTTATTTTGATTAATAACTTAGCATTTTCTTATGGAGTTGATTCCTTTAGCCCGTATTGATTATATCGCATTGTTCATGGCTAGATTCCAGGAATTCGGAGGCCGTTTCGCGAGGCAAGGGTGTGTTGGAGTAGAGATTTGCTTGGATTGAGGTAAGTAACAGTTCAAAATTTGGTTCTGAGGGTACAAACCTCGTATTACGTATCATGTATGTAGTTTTAAGGTGATGCACATGCTAGGTGACAGGCGTGTGGGCGTGCACCGTAGGAATTGCGAATTGGTCAAATTTCATGGAACCGTGTAGTTGAGTAATCTGTTGTTGCTTGTACATTCTCCATGTAGTAGAGAAATTGAACCACAAATCATGTTAAATATCATGTGTAGACTATGTGTTGGCATTGTAGGGACCCACAAAGGTCGTGTACATATTGAATTATCTCCTAAATTGTTGTTTTGCACTCAGTCACAATTTTACTTGTTTATTATATCTTAGTCTCTATTGTTCCTTGTTGATACATTATATCATTTCTGTTGGGGCAAATTTTCATGATTACCGAGGGCCCGAGAGACTGGAGAGATTGATGACTGAGTGAGGCCGACGGCCTGATTGTGATGTATTGATACTATAGCATGTGAGTTGTCCATGCTGATCTAGATATTATACTATAGCATGTGAGTTGTTTGTGCATCACGTGAATTGTCCGTGCACCACATGAGTTATCCGTGCGGATTATAGCGCTTGGGCTGAAGGAGCCCCTCTGGCGTCTATACACACCCCCAGTGAGCGCAGGTACCTACTAAATGCGAGTGTTGAGTGCTGAGTGAATGGGAGGGCTGAGTGACTGTGGCCCTAAGAGGATGCATTTGATTTCATTATTGTTGCACCTAGCTGCCATGTATCACTGTCTTGAAATTTTTGAAATATATTACACTCTATTTCACTTAAACTTTTCATGGAGTAACTGTTTGACCTAATTTATCGAACTTGAGAGCATGCCTACTTTCCTATGTTGAAATCTCTGTAACTAAACTATAACTATGAAACTCATCACTACTTTCAGTTCTTTATTTAGTCTTGTTACTTACTGAGTTAGTTGCACTCACGCTACACCCTATAACTTGTGTGCAGACCCAGGTGCATCCGGTCATGGCGGTTGCTGAGTTGTGGAGTTCGGATTATCAGAGACTATCGAGGTAGCTGCTCGGAGTTTCGCAGACCTTGTTTCTCCTTCCCTATCTTTCCACTTATTGTATTTAGTTTCAGATTATCATAGAAATTATTTTTCGGACCTATGATGTATAGATGCTCATGTACTCAGTGACACTCCGATGTTGGTCGCATTGTTTGTTGGGTTTCTATCTCTTTTATGAAAACTTTTATCATTTAAGCTGCTTTAATTCGCTTTCTGTTAAAAGTGTTGGAAATATTTTTAAATGTTGGCTTGCCTATTACCATGATAGGCGCCATCACGATAGGTTAGGATTTTGGGTCGTGGCAAGTTGGTATCAGAGTCTAGGTTACATAGGTCACGAGTCATGAGCAGGTTTAGTAGAGTCTTGCGGATCGGTACAGAGACATCTGTACTTATCTTCGAGAGACTGCTGGATCCTTAGGAAACTTCATATTTTTGTATTCTTGTCATGCGAATTTGTTAATTCCGGTAACTAAACTTTTGTATTCTATTCTCTCACAGATGGTGAGGACACGTGCTACCAGACATGATGGACAGCCACTAGTACCACCAGCTAGGGATACAAGAGGCCGAGGTCGTAGTAGGGGCCGCGGTAAGGGTAGAGGTGTAGCTCGTACAGCAGCTAGAGCAGCACCTGCAGATCCACCAGTTGCTCCAGCTCAGGAGCAGGTTCTAGATATAGTTGAGCCAGTGGGGCCAGCTCAGACACCAGTTGTGCCCATTGTGATTCCAAGCCTTCAGGAGGCTTTGGCCCAGATATTGACGGTGTGCACTGGCCTTGCTCAGGTGGTATCGGCTCAGGCCGTACCAGCCACTTCTCAGGCCGGGGGAGGTACTCATACCCCTGCTGCCCGTACTCCAAAGCAGGTGATGCAGGGACTTCAGACACTAGTGGTACTACCAACCCAGCCGGTTGCAACTGCTCAGGCCTCGGTGGTCCCCGTTATGATTGATGATCAGCAAAGGAGACTTGAGAGATTTGGGAGGCTTCAGTCTCCATCATTTAGCGATGCCAAGTCGGAGGATGCCCACGGCTTCTTGGACAAGTGCCAGCGGATGATTCGTACAGCAGGTATTCTAGAGGCCAGTGGGATCTCGATCACAACTTTTTAGATTTCTGGGGCTGCCTTCAGATGGTGGGAGGCTTATGAGAGGTGCAGGCCGGTCGGTGCAGCACCACTTACATGGAAAGAGTTCTCCGTTCTCTTCTTGGAGAAGTTTGTGCCGCAGTCTCACAGGGAGGAGCTGCGCAGATAGTTTGAATAGCTTCGGCAGGAAGGCATGTCTGTGAACCAGTACGAGATGAGGTTTTCTAAGTTAGCTCGCCACACAGTTTGGTTGGTTCCCACTGATAGGGAGAGGATCATGAGGTTTATTGATGGCCTCACGTATCAGCTGCGATTGCTTATGACTAGGGAGAGGGTATCCAGTGCTACTTTTGACGAGGTGGTTGATATTGCTCGTCAGATAGAGATGGTCCGTAGCCAGGAGCATGGTGAGAGGGAGGCCTTGAGGTTCGGGCGATTTCGGTGGTGTGCCTTCTAGGGGGAAGTACTACCACAGCAGAGGTCGTCCTTATAGGCCCGCTCAGATGACTCGTCCAGCTCATCGTGGTGCATCAACTAGCCATGGTTTTTACAGTGCTCAGTCAGGCCAGTCTTCATTTAGTGCACTACCAGCGCTGAGTGCTCACCATGCCTCATCCGCTTAGGTTTCTACAGTTAGTTCCTCAGGTTACCAGGAGCAATAGTTCCGTCAGAGGAGGGGTTGTTTCGAGTGCAGATACATTGGTCATATCAAGAGAGATTGCCCTAGATTGTTGAGTGGGGCTCCATAGCAGAGTTCTCGGCCGATGGCACTAGTAGCAGCAGTTACACCACCCAGTCAGACAGCTTGGGTGGGGCTCAGTCTACTAGGGCCGCCCTAGAGGGAGAGGTCGATCAGGTGGCGGTCAAGCCCGATTCTATGCTATCCCTCCTAGACCAGATGTTGTTGCCTCTGATGTAGTGATCACAGGTATTGTCTCAGTATGCCACAGGGATGCCTCTGCATTATTTGACCCTGGTTCCACTTATTCGTATGTATCATCGTATTTTGCTCATTATCTGGATATGCCTTGTGAGTCCTTAGTTTCATCTGTTCGTGTATCTACTCCAGTGGGTGATACTATTATTATGGACCGTGTATATCAGTTGTGTGCAGTGACTATTAGGGGATTAGAGACTACATTTGATCTCTTATTGCTTAATATGGTGGACTTCGATGTGATCTTGGGTATGGATTGATTGTCTTCGTGTTATGCTATTCTGGATTGTCACGCTATGACCGTGATGTTGGCGATGTCGGGGTTGCCAAGGATTGAGTGGAGAGGTTCTCTAGACTATGTTCCTAGCAGAGTGATTTCATATTTCAAGGCCCAGCGGATGGTTAAGAAGGGTTGTTTATCTTACTTGGCCTTTGTGAGGGATGTTGGCGATGATTCCCCTGCTATTGATTTTGTTCCGGTGGTGCGAGATATTTTGGATGTGTTTCCTGTAGACTTGTCGGGCATGCCGCCGACAGGGATATTGACTTTGGTATTGACTTGGTGCCGGGCATCCAGTCCATTCCTATTCCACTGTATCGAATGGCACCAGCTTAGTTGAAGGAATTGAAGAAGCAGCTTCAGTAACTCCTTGATAAGGGGTTATTAGGCCTAGTGTTTCGCCTTGAGGTGCATCGGTCCTGTTTGTGAAGAAAAGGGATGGTACCATGCAGATGTGCATTGATTATAGGCATTTGAACAAACTTACAATCAAGAACAAGTATCATTGTTTGGGCATTGATGATCTATTCGACCAGCTTTAGGAAGCGAGGGTGTTCTCTAAGATTGACTTGAGGTCTGGGTATCACCAGTTGAAGATTCGGGACTTGGATATTCTAAAGACAATATTCAGGACCTGTTATGGTCATTATGAGTTCCTTATGATGTCTTTTGGGCTGACCAACGCCCCAGGAGCATTCATGTACCTGATAAATAGTGTATTTCAGCCTTATCTTGACTAATTTGTCATAGTGTTCATTAATGATATCCTGGTGTACTTTCGTAGCCAGGAGAAGCATGCCTAACATTTGAGGATTGTGTTGCAGTGGTGGAGGGATGAGAAGCTTTATGCTAAGTTCTCCAAATGTGAGTTTTGGCTTAGTTCAGTGGCACTTTTGGGGCATGTGGTGTCCAGTGAGGGGATTCAGGTGGATCCGAGGAAGATAGAGGTAGTTCAGAGTTAGCCTAGACCATCCTCAACTACGGAGATTCGGAGCTTTCTCGGCTTGGCCAGTTATTATCGTCGCTTTGTGGAGGGTTTCTCATCTATTGCATCGCCTTTGACCAAATTGACCCAGAAGGGTGCTATGTTCAGATGGTCGGATGAGTGTGAGGAGTGCTTTCAGAAGCTCAAGACTTCCTTGACCACAGCTCTAGTTCTAGTTCAACCTTCAGCTTCTAGTTCTTATACAGTGTTTTATGGTGCTTCTCAGATTGGTATTGGGTGTGTCTTGGTGCAGGGAGGTAGAGTGATTGCTTATGCTTCACGTCAGTTGAAGCCTCATGAGAAGAACCACCTTGTCCATGATTTAGAGTTAGCTGCCATCGTTCATGCATTGATGATTTGGAGGCATTATCTCTACGATGTGTCTTGTGAGGTGTTTACAAATCATCGGAGTCTCCAGTATTTGTTCAAATAGAAGGATCTAAATTTGAGGCACCGGAGATGGCTGGAGCTACCAAAAGACTTCACTATTTTGTATCATTTCGGTAAGGCCAATGTGGTGGGTGATGCCTTGAGTAGAAAGGCGGTGAGTATGGGTAGCCTTGCATCAATTCTTATTGGTGAGAGACCTCTTGCAGTTGATGTTCAGGACTTGGCCAACCAGTTCGTGAGATTAGATGTCTCGGAGCCCTGTCGGGTTCTAGCTTGTGTGGTATCTCGGTCTTCCTTATATGATCGCATCAAAGAGCGCCAGTATGATGACCCTCATTTGCTTGTCCTTAAGGACACGGTTCAGCACGGTGATACTAGAGATGTTACTATTGGGGATGATGGAGTATTGAGGATGCAGGGTCGGATTTTTGTGCCTAATGTAGATGGGCTACGTGAGTCGATTCTTGAGGAGGCCTACAGTTTGCGGTATTCCATTCATCCAGGTGCCGCGAAGGTGTATCAAGACTTAAGGCAGCATTATTTGTGGAGGAGAATGAAGAAGGATATAGTGGGGTTTATAGCTCGGTGCCTCAACTATCAGCAGGTGAAGTATGAGCATCAAAGACCTGGAGGATTGCTTCAGAGGTTAGAGATTCCAGAGTGGAAATGGGAGCGGATCACCATGGACTTTGTAGTTGGGCTCCCATAAACTTCGAGGAAGTTCGATGCTATTTGGGTGAATGTGGATCTGCTGACCAAGTCCGCGCACTTCATTCCAGTTAGGACTACTTATTCTTCAGAGCGGTTGGCTAAGATTTACATCCGAGAGATTGTTCGCCTTCACGGTATGCCAGTGTCCATCATTTCAGATCGGGGCACGCATTTTACTTTGCAATTTTGGAGAGCCGTGCAGTGAGAGTTGGGTAACCAGGTTGCGTTGAGCACAGTGTTTCACCCTCGGACGGACGGACAGTCTGAGCATACTATTCAGATATTGGAGGATATGCTATGTGCTTATGTTATTAATTTTGGGGGTTCTTGGGATCAATTTCTACCACTCGCGGAGTTTGCCTACAATAACAGCTACTAGTCGAGCATTCAGATGGCTCTGTATGAGGCTTTGTATGGGAGACGGTGTAGATCTTCGGTGGGTTGGTTTGATCCTGGTGAGGCTAGGCTTTTGGGTATTGACTTGGTCCGAGATGCTTTGGACAAGGTTAAGATGATTCAGGAGCGACTTCACACGGCGTAGTCTAGACAGAAGAGTTATGCCGACAGGAAGGTCCGTGATATTTCTTACATGGTTGGGGAGAAGGTACTGCTCAAGGTTTCACCCATGAAGGGTATTATGAGGTTCGGAAAGAAGGGCAAGTTGAGCCCTCGGTATATTGGGCCGTTCGAGGTACTTCAGAGGTTTGGGAAGGTGGCTTACAAGCTTGCCTTACCACCTAGTTTGTTGAGTGTGCATCCAGTGTTTTATGTTTCTATGCTCCGAAAGTACGTCGGCGCTCCGTCTCATGTTTTGGATTTCAGCATGGTTTAGTTGGATGGTTATTTGACTTATGACGTGGAGCCGGTCGCTATTTTGGATCGGCAGGTTTGGAAGTTGAGGTCAAAGGACATAGCTTTAGTGAAGGTGCAGTGGAGAGGTCAGCCAGTTGAGGAGGCTATTTGGGAGACAGAGCGGGAGATGCGGAGCAGATATCCACACCTATTTGAGACTCCAGCTATGTTTCTAGACCCGTTCGAGGATGAACGTTTGTTTAAGAGGGGAATGATGTCACGACCCGGCCGGTCATTTCGAGAGTTGTAGCCCCATTCCCCCATTTACTACTCATTTTGTACTTTATAGCTATTATGTGACTTGCTGGGGTAGTCGGTTCGGGTCCGGAGATATTTCAGAATGAAATAAGACACTTAGTCTCAAGGTTGAAAACTTAAGTTGAAATGATTGACTGTATTTTGATCTTTGAGTAAACGACTCCGGAACGGAGTTTTGATGGTTTTGTTAGCTCTGTTAGGTGATTTTGGACTTAGGAGCGGGTCCAGATTGTGATTTGGAGGTTCGTAGTGGAATTAGGCTTGAAATGGCGAAAGTCGAAATTTTTGGAAAGTTTGACCGGAAGTGGACTTTTGATGTCGGGGTCGGATTTCGATTTTGGAAGTTGGAGCAGGTCTGTGGTGTCATTTGTGACTTGTGTGCAAAATTTGGTGTCAATTGGACGTGTTTTGATAGGTTTCGACGTCATTTGTAGAAGATAAATTTCCTTAGTTTCAATAGGCTTGAATTGGGGTGCGATTTGTGTTTTTGAAGTTGTTTGAGGTGATTTGAGGGCTCGACTAAGTTCGTATGAGGTTTTAGGGCTTGTTGGTATATTTGGTTGAGGTCCCGGGGGACTCGGGTTGATTTCGAACAGTTATCGAATCGATTTGAAGTTTGAGGGAATGCTGAAGCTCATCAGCTTCTAGTGTAATCACACCTGCGGGGTGGGGATCGCAGAGCCGCAGAAGCGGCTAGGGAGGAAGTGAGCAGAGGTCGCAGGTGCGAGGTTATTTCCGTACTTATGTGGTCGTTGATGCGGCATTAAAGGGCGCATAAGCAGAGTTGGGCTGGCCTGGGCAAGGCGCAAGTGCGAGGGGTTAACCGCATCTGCGAGCCCGCAGGTGCGAGCGAGGCTCCACAGATACAGAAGTAAGGGACAAACCTGTTTCCGCAGAAGCGACTCCGTAGGTGCGGAACCTAGAGCGCAGATGCGGGCCTGGGGGACTTAAGTGATTTCTGCAGAAATGGAGGATTTACCGAGAAGCTGAGGATTTATCGCAAAAGTGGAGGATTTACCGCAGAAGCCGTTCCACAGGTGCGGATATTTGGCCACAAGTGCGAAACGCCTGGCCAGATTATTAAAACAAGAGTTCGTGATTTTGGCTTCATTTCAAACATTTCAAGCACGGTTTAGGCAATTTTGAGAAGGTTTTGCGAGGGGGATTCTTGAGGTAAGTCCCTTGTGCTCATTTGTGATCAATAACGTTGCTTCCCCATTGATTTTCCCACCTTGTTGGTGTGTATTTAAGGTGTAAATTGGGAGTTTGAGGCTAGGGCTTTGGAGAGTTTGATTTGGGGATTTGGGTGATGATTTGATGTCGGATTGTGATAAATTTGGTATGGTTAGACTCGTGGTTGAGTGAGATTTTGGATTTTGTGACTTTTATCGAATTTCGAGACGTGGGCCCAGGGGGCGGCTTTTGAGCCGATTTTTTATTTTGATTAATAACTTAGCATTTTCTTATGGAGTTGATTCCTTTAGCCCGTATTGATTATATCACATTGTTTATGGCTAGATTCGAGGCATTCAGAGACCGTTTCGCAAGGCAAGGGTGTGTTGGAGTAGAGATTTGCTCGGATTGAGGTAAGTAACAGTTCTAAATTTGGTTCCGAGGGTACAAACTCCGAATTACGTGTCATGTATTTGGTTTTGAGGTGATGCATATGCTAGGTGACGGGCGTGTGGGCGTGCACCGTCAGAATTGCGACTTGGTCAAATTTCATGGAACCGTGTAGTTGAATAATTTGTTGTTACCTGTACATTCTCCATGTAGTAGATAAATTGAACCACTAATCATGTTAGAAATCATGTGTAGACTATGTGTTGGCACTGTATGAACCCATAGAGGTTGTGTACATGTTGTATTATCTGCTAAATTGTTGTTTTATACTCAGTCACAGTTTTACTTGTTTATTATATCTTAGTCTATAATGTTCCTTGTTGATACATTATATCATTTCTGTTGGGGCTGATTTTTATGATTACCGAGGGCCCGAGAGATTGGAGAGATTGATGACTGAGTGAGGCCGACGACCTGATTGTGAGATATTGATACTATAGCACGTGAGTTGTCCATGCATCACGTGAGTTGTCCGTGCGGATCTAGATATTATGCTATAGCACGTGAGTTGTCCATGAAGCACGTGAGTTGTCCATGCAGCACGTGAGTTCTCCGTGCGGATTATAGCGCTTGGGCTGAAGAAGCCCCTCCGGAGTCTGTACACACCCCCAGTGAGCGCAGGTATCTACTGAGTGCGAGTGCCGAGTGCTGAGTGAATGGGGGGCCTGAGGGATTGTGGACCTGAGAGGATGCATTTGATTTCATTATTGTTACACCTAGCTGCCATGTATCACTATCTTGAAATTTCTGAAAGATATTACACTCTGTTTCACTTAAACTTGTCATGGGGTAACTGTTTGACCTAATTTATTGAACTTGAGAGCATGCCTACTTTCCTATGTTGAAATCTCTGTAATTGAACTATAACTGTGAAGCTCGTCACTACTTTCAGTTCTTTATTTAGTTTTATTACTTACTGAGTTGGTTGTGATCACGCTACACCCCGCATCTTGTGTGCAGACCCAGGTGCATCCGGTCATGGCGGTTGCTGAGTGTGGAGTTCAGATTCTCAGAGATTATCGAGGTAGCTACTTGGAGTTTTGCATACCTTGTTTCTCCTTCCCTATCTTTCCACTTAATGTATTTAGTTTCAGATTATCATAGACAGTATTTTCCAGACTTGTGATGTATAAATGCTCATATACTCAGTGACACCCCGATGTTGGGAATTTCCGTGTTGTATGTTGGGTTTCTATCATGTTAATGAAAACTTTTATTGTTTAAACTGCTTTAATTCGCTTTCTGTTAAAAGTGTTGGAAATATTTTTAAATGTCGACTTGCCTAGTACCAGGATAGGCACCATCACGACAGGTTAGGATTTTTGGTCGTGACAACAACCTAGAGCTCTGATACCAACTTATCACGACCCAAAATTCCACATCGAGGCCATGATGGCGCTTAACCAAACTTGCTAAGAAAGCCAACCTATAATCCACAAAACAAAGTCCATTTCCATTAATTAAGAATGATAAAACATAAGTAAAGATAGTAATAATCCAAAATAGTAACAATATCAGATAAAGTCATAATACAGCCCAAACACAGCCAATACCGTACGACCCCAAGACTAAGTGGCACGAGTACACGAGCAAAACTATGAAAATGAGATCAAGTCTGTATACATGTCAAACTGTCTGAAATACAAATAGACAAAAATAATAAAAGGAATAGGGACTCGAGAACTGCGAAGTAGATCCATGAAGTGCTGCTCACCCTAAATCTAAATGAAATCTCCTAGCTAAATCAGGAAGCTCTGCTAGGACCCACCTGAGGATCTACACAAAATATGTGCAAAAGCGTAGTATGAGTACACCATAATCGGCACCTAGTAAGTATCAAGTCTAACCTCGAAGAAGTAGTGGCAAGGCCAGATGCTTCCAAAAACTTACCACGCTGATATAATAACAGAATTAACAACTGAAAAGTAGATAAATTCACGAATAACAAGAATTGCAGATACTAATAGTTAAAATATGAGGCATGCTCTTCTAGTATCGAAAAAATTATAATGCTACTCAAATACGGTATTAAAAGATAGCATGCTCAAATAATGGAGCTGGGACTCCCAAGTGGCATATAAGGATCTCAAGCAACAATTAAAAGTTAGATGAGTACTGCCAAATGAGTCAATAATACGCATGCATGCTCAAATTGGTACAAGATCCATGTACCCCGATACATAATCCATGTATGAACATAACCCGATACAAAATCCATGTATTGACTAGTTTCAAAATTCATGCACCGACCACGCTCACAGGGTCCAAAGTAACATGGGTTATCACCTGGCTCCGGAGGGACGGATCCAAATCCAAGCGCAAAGAGGTGCGTAATAGTATCCTTCATAAATCAATATCTGATCATCATGTCCAATGTGCCATAACTATATCTAATCCGCACACTTACCCTTCGTGCCAAATTCCTCAGTCCAAATCACGTATCCATTATTTAAAATATATGTATATGCTCAAGAATTATAGATAAAAGGTGCACAAGGACTTAATAAATATCATACGGATATGTACTCATGAAATCTCTATGTGACTACGGGTAATTATGCAATTCAATATATCAAGAATAAGTCACATGCTTTCACAATTAATCATAAGCCTAAGCATGATTTCAAACATGAGTAAGAGAGCAAACGTAGTCATATAAGTCAAATAATTCATGAGTCAAGTGAGCACATAGTCAAACACAAGGCATAAATTATTCTAATTTTACCCCGGTCATGATATAAACTTGGTAAATGCATATACGTTCGCTGCCAAGTATATACGCTACCCCCAATATCTTAAACACATAGAAAACAAGTCAAATACTAGGGGTTTCCCTCTTGACAAGGCTAACCAAGAGACTTACCTCTACCCCGTAGGCTAAAATTCGTCTAAAATGCCAAATCCTCAAAAATCCAACTCTAAACAGCCGAATCTAGTCAAATACAACCCAATAAAATCAAACAAAGCCATGGAAATCGAACCCAATCAATAAAGATTGAATCTCTAATCAAATACACAAAGTTAACCAAAAAGTCAACCCGGGCCTCCCTCCTAGAACACGGCCAAACTCACAAATCCCGAACACTCATTCCGATACGAGTCCAAATATACATGTTTCTTCCAAAACCAACTCCAAATCGAGGTTCAAATCTCAATTATTCACTTTTCAAAAGTTTTGCCAAAAACCCTCAGATTTCACTTTTAAATTCAAGCTTTTAGGTGTAAACATCAATGAAAATCCATAATATAAATTCAAATCCAAGTGTAAATTGCTTACCTCTGATGATGAAGTGAAATAGCTCTTCAAAATCTCCCACTCTCGAAGTTTAGGGCTCAAAATGTGATAATGTGGGTAAGATCCCAAAATTTCCATCTTAAGTACTTTACCTCGGGATACCCTTTGCGAACGCGGCACGTGCCTTGTATTCGCGAAGCACAAAAATCACTACCGAAAAAAACCTCTTTCGTTAACGCGACTGGGTTATCGTGAACAAGAAGGCCAAACCCCCCCCCCTGCGAATGCGACCAACTCCTTCGCGAATATGAAGGTCTGCCTCCCAGCTCAACCTCCCTCTTCGTGAACGTGGTTGCCCCTCTGCGAACACGACGAGCAAAATCCCCAGCTCCCAAAACCTTTATCGCGAACACAATGCACCCACGTGAACACGAAGGTCATCAGACACCAGCAAAATCTGATGTTCAAAACTCATGAAAATGGTGTGAAACCATCCCAAAACACACCCGAAGCCCCCTCAGGACCCCGTCCAATCATGCCAACAAGTTCTAATATAAAATACAAACTTATCAAAATTCTCAAAACACAACTAATATCATAAAAACCAAGAATCGACAATCAAAATACATGTTAAGGTTCTCTTAAGTTCATTAACTTCCAAACATTGAACCAAGTGTTCGATTCAAGCCTAACCAATCCGGATTAAACCCAAACTTTGCGTACAAGTTCCAAATGATAAAATGAACCTATTCTAACTTTCGAAACCAAAATCCAAATCCAATAACCTCAAAGTCAATCCCCAGTCAAACCTACAAACTCTCCAATCCTAAATACCAACTTTCGGCAAATAGCACAAAACATCCTAGGAACCTCCAAATCCAATTTCGAACATATATCTAACTCTAAAAGCACCTTATGAACTGATCAAAACTATCAAATCACCAATTCGAGATCGTTTACACAAAATTCAAACCTCAATCAACTCTTACAACTTAAGCTTCCAAAAATCATATTAAGTGTTCAGAATCATTCCCGAACCTTCTCGAAGCCAAACCAATCATCCCCAAAAGTCACAAAATATCAAAAATCATACAAAAATCATCAAATAGGAAAATGGGGATCAAATACACAAGACGACCGGCCGGGTCATTAAAGTTATGTTTCATACCTGTTTACCTTTATTGTACTTTGATTATTTGACCACTAGTAAGTGTCGATGTCGACTCATCGCCATTACTTTATCTAAGTTAGACTAGATACTTACTGGGTACGCATTGATTTATATACTCATACTACACTTCTGCACTAATTGTACAGGTACTAAGACATGTACATTTGGTTGTCATATAGGCTCGTAGGTGCAGCTGCTGAGGAGACTTTGTGGTGAGCTGCTTTCTATTTTACGATCCACAACACACAGAGTCCCATTCCTATTCATTTGTGTATTCTACCTATTTCCTATTCTAGACAGTTGATGTAGTAGTATATTATATTCTAGTAGATGCGCATGCACTTGTTACACCGGATTTTGGGGATTTAGCAATTGTTTATGGTTGTATTTTAGTTATGACATGCGTTTTTATGTGTTGATCATGATCAAACTTTGTAGATGATGTCAATATTTTACTATGAAAATTGAATGACTCCACTTATTAATTCCATTACTTATTTCAAATTGTATTATGAACTATTGATCAGCGTGTTGATTTATTGTTCGCTTGCCTAACGGAAGCGTTGGGTGTCATCATGGCCTATGGTGGGAATTTGGTCATAACAGCTTGGTATCAAGGCCCTAGGTTGTAAGGAGCTGGGCTGAGTCTGCTTCGCCTTCACTATTGCAAGGTACCTTCCGCGATCGCGAAGAAAAAAGGGCTTGTGCAGAACACATTTTCACTTGGTATTGGAAAATATAGAGAGCACTTTTGTGGGGATATTCATCAGCATCACAAGGTAAGTGATTTCTACCAACTATGAGTTTAATACATGAATTATGGGTAGATTTTAACATGAACATTAGTGAAAAATTTGGGAGTTTGTTGGAAACCTAGGGTTTGGTAAAAATGAGATTTAACCATGAAATGGATTATGAAATTGGAAATAAATTATATATTTTAGTTCGAAATGTCAGGGGTAATGTTTATCTTAGAAAATTTCTCAAATCCGAGCACGTTGGCTCGGGGTTGACTTTTTTGGTCTTTCTGAATTTGGTTAGGAAATCACTTTAATAGTTAATTTATGAACTTTTGAGTATATATTGATTAGTTTGTATGACTTTTGACTAGTTTCGGATTGCTCAGAATCGATTGGGAATTTCTAGTAAGGTTTAAGAGATGAGTCATGATCTTGGAATCAAGGTAAGTCTCTTGAATAATCTTGTAAGAAGGAATTATTCTCTTAGGTGTATAAATCATTGTGTGCTACTTGTTTAGGGGCTACGTACACACGAGGGGATGAGAGTCCGTACGTAACTATGTTCATCTTTATGTTTGGGTAAACATAGATTCACAGCATGCCTTAAATGTGCTATTTGTATAAATCTCGTATATTTGATTTCTTTAATTTATGACTAGGGTTGAGACTAGAATAAAATATTGACCGAAATAATAAATTTAAATAGCTACTTCTATAGTCGGTTTGGTTCGGTTTTTTGGTTATTTTTTGATTAAAACCAAAACCAAACCAAATTTCATCGATTTTTAAAATTCAAAACCAAAACCAAACCAAACCTAAAAAGTATCGGGTTTTTTGGTCGGTTTGGTTCGATTTTTGGTTTAGTTCAGTTTTTCGGGTTTCTATGAATACCCCTAATTATGATATTTGTTTTGGCATCATGCCTTTTTCTATCCGTGCTTTCTAAACATGTATGAATAGCTGAGTTCTGATTCATATTAGAAATCATGTCTAGGCTATGTGCTAATTGTTTGAGACAGGATAAGGCTATTCTTGTTGTTTCTAAGCTATTTGCCTTAATTGCACACATATTCTTAGTCATGAGGCTATATCCGTGTATCATATCTCTTTCTCAGTACTTTCTTATTTGATTCCTCATATGTTGTTGATGCCTCATATATGTAATACTATTGAACTGAGTATTGTGAGACGTGGGTATTTGAGACTTATATAGTTGAAGACTAAGCTTGGGCCATAGATCCGACTCGGCATTGATGTTGAGGTGACACATACGCCAGGCTCATATTGGGCTAATTATTATTGATTTGGGGCGAAACATGCACTAGGCCCCACTATTTGGGGTATGTGATTATGATTAGTGCTTGAGCAGAATCCGCCCCTTCGGAGTCTAACATGCCAACAATGGGTGTAGGTATAATATTTTATATACGTGCTTTGATGATGGGCATTTTTTCCAGGCACCCGTACAGTGCTAAGTGTTGTTGTGTGGTTATTCTTGATGGTTTTCTTTTGATATTGGTGATTTGACATGTATATTTGACATGTAGGCATAGAGATTCACTTTCCTCATGCTAGGTGGTAAATGAAATGTTTTATCCATGTTGAGCTTTAGCTGTTATACTTGGAAAGAATGTCTAAATTCCTGAGATGTGAACGAGCTGAACATGATATCATTGAGTTATTTGCTTATACTGTTTTCTTTACAATCTGAGTTATTACTGGTTATTGATATTGGTCTCTGACTGTTTCTTCTGAGCTCGTCACTACTTTGAGCCCAAGGTTAGACTTGTTACTTATTAATTACATTGGTTCGGTTGCACTCATACTACACTCTATACTTCATGTGCAGATCCGGGTATTTCTGTACGAGGTAATTTCTAGAGTTCTGTTGCTATCGGCTTTTTGGAGACTACGAGCTGCTATGTCATCCGCACACCTTAAAGTTCTCTTTCATTTGTTTCCATTGTTAGTGCTCTACTGTTCAAACAGTTGCATTGAGGATTTGGCTTTGTATTTTGATATTCAATAGTGCTCATGTGCTCGTTGACATCAAATCATTAGGATGGTTGTAGCAGTATTGTCTTGTATTCATCAGTTATTTTAGGTATTTCCGTTGTTGAGTTTATTAAGCAATGTTTATTCAAATTTGTTATTATTGTGTGACTATTGGCTTGCCTAGAAAATAGTGTTAGGCATCTTCGCGGCTCCGGTGGGAGTTGGGTCGTGACATCTCCTTATTACAACATAATCAAAATAAAAAAGAAACTACCTATGCCTATCAACTATGAGTTACAAGATTCCTATCTATAGGTCTTTTGAAGACTTGTCTTGATTCTTGACTTGTTCTTTATGTAAACTTTGACTTGAATCTTGATGCTCTCTAGATGCAGGTTACGAATCATCCTCAGGTTCTTCTTTCTTAATCCAAATAGAGAAAATGAATCATGAGATACTGGTTATTCTTGAATGGACTATGTCATCTTCCATTTTCTATTGTGATCGAGCATGCTTCTTTCTTTTGATTAGGACCCAGAGTTCCCTTCTCTTTGATCATCTTATCTTTTGATCTGAGGTAAAAACAAGTAAGGACTTTAAGACGAACAAACCAAAACGTCTGGCCAACTGAAAGGATCTACTGATCCATAGATCATTTGGATTCCATTAGTAATGAGGATTCAGAATATCACACATTGATTAATCAAAGAGAGTTCAACAACACAAAGAAATATCAGGCAATAAAGAATAAAGAAATAAAGCTATAGGGAAAGATCCCAAACCTGGCTCGCTCCAAGCGGATTCACTTGAATAGGAAGTTGAATCTTGAGCAGGATCTTGGATTTTTCCTCGCAAAAATTCCCCAGTTTTGCACTAGGAAATTTTATGAGTTATTAGAAAAATCATAAACTATCATTTTATTAAGAGTAAAGAAAGTGTTAGAAGAGGGGAATTAGGCTCGCCCCTGGAGATTCATCTAGGGAGAGGACCCTATGTTGAGAAAGAAAATTAGGGAATACCGTACCCTGTATAAAAATACGAGTTGGGAGTAGTGTACCCGATGTCGAAAATGCAATCAGGGTGTGGTGTACCCTGTATAAAAATGCGACTAGGGAGCGGTATACCTTGTGTTGAAAAATAACACAACTAGGGAGTGGCGTACCCTATGTTTAGAAATGCAATCAGGGAGTAGTGTACCATGCATAAAAATGCGACTAGGGAGTGGTGTACCATATGTCAAAAAAATACAACTAGGGAGTAGTGTACTATATGTCGAGGAATGCAATTAGGGAGTGGTGTACCCTGTATAAAAAGTACAACTAGGGATTGGTGCACCCCATGTCAAAAAGAAGACACACCTAAGGAGTGGTGTACCGTATATTGTAGAATGCAATCAAGGAGTGGTGTACCCTGTATAAAAATGCGACTAGGGAGTGGTGTCCCTATGTCAACAAGAAAACATAACTAGGGAATTATGTACCCTATATTGAGGAATGCAATCAAGGGGTGGTGTACCTTGTATAAAAGTGCAACTAGGGAGTGGTATACCCTATGTCAAAAAGAATACACAACTAGAGAGTAATGTATCCTATGTTGAAGAATGCAATCAGGGAGTTGTATACCCTGTACAAAAATACAACTAGGGATCAGTGTATCATATGTAGGAAGAAAATACAATTAGGGAGTAGTGTACACTATATTGTGGAATGTAATTAGGGAGTGGTGTACCCTATATATAAATGCGACTTGGGAGTGTTGTACCCTATATCGGAATAAAATACAACTAGGGAGTGGTGTACCCTATGTTGTGACATTATTTCATGTATGCTGAGGAAATGAGTAAAAGAGAGTGGCGAGTTTGAGAAATATTCCTTTTTGGCGACGCTTACTTGCGAAGTTTCTTCTTGCATTATGCAGTTTTCCTATTTTTCAACAATGAAAGATTTCTTCATTCAAAAAATGGTGGTTGGTTTGTGGCTTTGAAGGCTTCGACTCATCTTTATTTGGCCCGTCCATCCTCTTGAATGCTGATCACGTCGATGGCTGGTCATGTTGGACAATGTCTTGATTTTCCAGTTTATGGGGACCTTTTACTTTCTAGATATCCAACTTGACTGTTCATACCTAGTAAGACTTATTTAATGCGAATTTGGCCTTCAATGTCACATTTTGCTTTTATGACATTTCTTTCAACCTTTTGTATTAGGCTTTGCCCGTTTTTGGGGTGTCTTCCAATCAGGGAAAATCATAGGTAGCTTAGCGCCTTTTGTCAGTTCTAAGTGACATTTAAGGAATCGGCTTGATCTGACTGAGAATCTTGTAGCTAGTTTTTCCATTCTTTCTTTGCATTGATTTTGGCATGAGGATAAACCTAAAGGGATTTAAAAACAATCCTTGATTTCAAATACGAGCACATGAGTGAGAAAAATAAAGAAGTTATATAGACAAGAGGTGTCCCTTTCAGGGAATAATTAGAGAAAAACTTATCTAGAGGTACATGAAGACTTCAATGAACATGACATGCCTCTTGGACTGGATGCCTGATCTATATGAACTGTTATAAACTATATCTTGAAACCAAACCCTCTTGCTCTGAGTGCTTTGGTGCCATGGTAGTGCATGATCTCTTTCGGCCAGTGGCTCCCTTTACATGTTTTCACTAACTGATCTCTCTGATTTCTCTACTTACCATCATATCACAGTACCCGTGAGGATTTTTACTGATTAGACCATTTCATTTCCTTTCTTTTGGTAGCATGTGGTTAAATTGACCGTGGTATATTGGACCTTGGCATTTTCAATGATTTATTAGAAGGTCTTAAAAAGGGTTAGGTAGAAAGAATCATGGACTGAATTACAACTTTGGAATCATTCGGATGAAACAATTGCCGATATACTGTAACTTCTACCCATTTTTTAACTTTGGGGGAATGTGGGTTTATTGTTTGGTGAGATCTAACCTCAGAGTAAGGCGGCGTATGTATCCTTTCAGAATTAGGTAGAACGTAGTTCAATCAAACATGGAGATTTGTTTTTGTTTATTTTAGTTTTTTGTTGTTTTTATATGATGGTTCCAAATAGGATAAACAAATAAAGGTAAACAAGGATCAAAAGCTTAAGGAAGGGTAAACAATGTTTGGGTAGAGGGAATGAAAGCCTTTTGTCTTCCCCATATGAGAACGCCTATGTGAGAAATATGTCAGACATAGTACCTTTTGAATGCATCCGTGTTAATAGTTATGTCCGAAGTGATTCCTTCTATATCTCCTAGGTATAAATTTCCTTTTGGTAACACTTTCTTGATGATGCAAGGACCTTTCCAATTTGGAGCAAAATCTCTATAACGACCCGACTAGTTGTTTTGCTTTATAGAACCCATCTCCCCTATTTGAGATTTTTCGTATGTGCTTTTATTGTTTTATGACTTGTGGGCACAGTTGGTTATGTTCCAGAAGGATTCGGGTTGAATTCAGAACACTTAGTTCCATGGTAATGGCCTAAGGTGGCTAAGTTTGACTAAAGTCAACACTTTGAGTAAAAGACCTTGGAATCAGGATTCGAAGGTTCCAATAGGTTCATGTGGTAATTTTGGACATAGGCGTATATTCCGGTCGAGTGTCGAATGGTCCGGGAGTGATTCGGCTCCTCATGTCGGATGATTTGGAATCCACTCAGGGGGCTCGGGAGTGAATCGGATGCTTGTAGCGTAAGTTGGTAGTTCTTAAGTTTGGAAATTGGAGAATTGGATGTTTGATGATGATTTCATATTTTTGCATTTGGATTGACATTGCGAGTGTTGAGAAAAGTTTGTAATAGGTATTAAGACTTGTTGGCATGATTTAACGGGGTTCTCTGGGGCTCGGGTGAGTTTCAGGGTGGTTATGGTCATTTAGAGGTGTTGGACAGCAGTTACTGTTGCTGGTGCTGGTGTTCTTCGTGAATGCAAAAGGGCAACACAAAAACAAAGAAGGATTATAGACGGGAAGCCTTGTGAACGCGAATGAGGTCTCACGAACACGATGAAGGACCTGGTCCTTCTTCGCGGACGCGATTGGGACTTTGCAAACATGAAGAAGGGAAGTGAGGGCTGGCTGGATTTTGCCTTTGCGAATGTAGTAGGTGGTCCTCAATGGCAAAGAAGGACCTGTTAGAAGCTTAAATCAGTGAGCTCGGACTTGGCTCATTTTATTTTCATTTCTCTCATGCCAAAGACGATTTGGGCAAGAGCCATTTTCATCATCTAACATAAGGTGAGTGCTTCTAACTTTTTGTGAGCTAAATACATGGATTATATATGAAATTTAACATGGAGATTGGTAGAAATTATTGAATATTTTTGAATTTTGGTTGGAGACCGAGAATTTGGTAAAAAGAGAAATTGACCACAAAATTGGACATGAATTAGATAACAATTTATATATTTGAGTTCGTGGTGCTATGGGTAAAATTTATATTCAAGAAGTTTTGAAATCTGTGTGCGCGGTCCTGGGTTAACTTTTGTTGACTTTTCTTGCAGGGTTGGGATTTTTTCTAATTGATAAATTATGGGTTCTTGAGTATGTTTTGAATGGTTTGATCGTTCTTTGGCTAGTTTCGGGTATTTTGGCATTGGTTTGAGGTGTTACAATGGTGGTGGAGCTGATTATTGAATATCAGAGTGCGGTAAGCCTCCTACCTAACCTTGTAAGAGGGAACTAATCACCATAGGTGTTCTATCTACTATTTTCTATGTGCTATAGGAGCTACGTATGTATGAGGTAACGAGCATACATGTGTATGATAGATTTTGACACATCCAGGTAGACTTAGGATTATATCATGCTTTATCTGTACTACTTGAGTTAATCTTGCCCCCTTAAATGCTTTAATTCATAATTAACCTGAGATTAGACTTGTGTAGTTTACCAAGATTTGCTATTCTGAAGACTTGACGTGATACTTCTATAGCCGTGGGATGTTAATTTATCTTATGACTATGATGTACTTATTAGTCCGAAAGTTATAATATTCTTATGGGATCGGGCTGTTTGCCTAAACAGTACTCTTCAGAAAACACCTCAGTGATATTCTTATGGGATCGTGCTAATAGCCTTAGCAGTACTTTTATGAGAACACCCCAGTGATAATCTTATGCGATCGGGCCATTCACCTCGGCAGGATTATGTAGAATATTTTACTAGACCCAAGTATCTTGACTCAGATTTGGCATTTTGTACCTGATATTGATGACATACACTCTATTCGAGATAAATCTTGTACTTGACAGTTTCACTTTTGCTTCTTTTATTGAAATCATGTTATACCCACTTATCTGCTTTGTTGCTGCTTATCATGCCTCATACTTGTCTAATTCTCATATATACCTAATTATTGGACCACTCGTAAGTGCCGATGTTGACCCATTGCTTACTATTTTTTTATATTAGACTAGATACTTATTGTGTACACATTGATTTACGTACTCATACTGTACTTCTGTACAAATTGTGCAGGTACTGAGACAAGTACAATCTAGTGGTCATACAGGTGCATAGGAGCAGTTGTTGAGGAGACTTTGGGGTTAGCTACTTTCTATGCTACGATCCGTAGCACACGGAGTCCCCTTCCTATTTATTTACTGTATTCTGTTTACACTATAATCCAAACAGTTGTTCTAGTAGTATTGTATATTCACGTAGATGTTCATGCATTTGTGACACTGAATTTTGGGGATTATAGACTGTTTGTTCGTGGTTGTATCACTGTTATGACATTCTGTCTTATATTTTGATCATGTTTCGAATCTTGATGATGATGTTAGTATTTTTTCATGATTATGGAATAATTTGAGCTTATTTATCTCACCAATTAGTTTAAGAAGCGTTACGTATTATCTGCCATAGAGTTGAGTTATTTTTGGCTTGCCTAACAATAACGTTGGGAGCCATCATGATATGGTGAAAATTTGTGTCGTGACACCTTGGTATCAGAGTACTAGGTTCATATAAGTCTCACGAGTCTTGATCAAGATTAGTAGAGTCTTGCAGATCAGTGCGGAGACGCTTACTTATCTTCAAGAGGCTATAAGGAGTTAGGAAACTTCTCTTTCTTCATTTCCTTATCGTGTTGTCGATGTAATTTTAAGCCTAACTCTTTCTCTTATTCACTCATAGATGGTTAGAACGCGCGCGATGACATCATTTTGCGGCGGAGGGACTACACCCCTACCCACTAGAGGTAGAGGCCAAGGAAGGGCCAGAACTCTTATCGGGGGATGAGGGCATCCCAAAGTAGCTCCAGTGGAACCATCAGTAGATCCAGTAAAGGAACCTTTTATTGAGGAGCAGGATGAGGTACCGACAGCCGAGCAGGTCCCAGTAGAGTTCATGGCCGCACCGGGCTTTTAGGAGGTCATGTGCCGTATGTAGCGGTTTATGGATACTATGACTCAGGAAGGACTAGTTTTAGCATATCTGGCCACATCTCAGGCTAGAGGGGGAGTCCAAACCCCTACCATTCACACACTGGAGCATGCTACTGCTATTTTGCAAGCCCCACGGGTATTACCTACGGGAGGTATTTAGCCGGTTGTAGCAACTAAGACAAAGGTTAGACCATCGATGACTGCCGATGAGCAAAAGAGGATGGAGAGATTTTAGAGGCTTAACCCTCCCCACTTTAACGATGAGCCATCAGAGGACCCACATGACTTTATTGACCGTTGCAGGGACAAGTTTCATAATTAGGACTAGTGGAGTCCAATGGGGTGGGATTTCACCACATTTAAGCTGAGGGCAAAGGCCCAGAGATGGTTGCAGTAGTATCTTCTAGGTAGACCAGCAGGTTCACCTCCCTTGACTTAGGATCAGTTCAAGCATATCTTCCTGGAGAAGCATATTCTATCCACCAGGAGTGACAATTTGCGAGACCAGTTTGAGTGGCTCTAACAGGGCCGATGCCCGTGACCGACTATGAGACGAGATTCACTGAGTTGTCTTACCATGCATCTATATTGCTCCCCACTGAGGCAGAGAAGGTACATAGATTTATTTCGAGCTTGCATTATGGATTTAGGTTACTATGCCCAAGAGGTTGAGTTGGGGATTTCCTTCCACCAGGCAGTGGAGATAGCTCATAGGATCGAGCGAATCCGCATCTAGAGAAGAGATTCCACGTTAAGGGATAAGTGGCCTCAGTATTCTGGGGGTTCAGCAGTTCCCGTCTGGGGGCAGAGATCAGTTTGGGAGGGGCCATACTAGCAGACTTATGTATTCAGCACCATAGCCTGTTCGGGGTGCTCCAACGCAGCCATACTTCATCGCTATTCTAGAGAGCACCTACCATCATCTGGCTATTCAGAGTTCCTCCAGTAGGCATTCAAGCCATCAAGGCTAGATTCAGAGTCCGCAGCCTCCCACAGCTAGGGGTTGTTTGGAGTGCGGGGAGCTTGGTCACATGAAGAGGTATTGTCCCAGATTTTGGGGCAAGGTAGTGCAGCAGGGCCATCAACCCCTGATTACAGCACCAGCTGCTACACTGTCTGTCCAACCGTCCAAAGGCAGAGGATGGGTGGGTAAAGGTCGCTTGATGTTGGAAATATTTTAATATATTTTGATATTAATTTAATCGTATTTTTATCGCTCTTTGGTTATATTTGATATGAAATATTCTTAACTTAACTTGATTATGGATTATATACTTATTTGGGTGTTAATGGATAATGTATGTATATCCAAGATGAATCCAAGAATTAAAATGTCTAAGTTGGAGAAGCAATTTTTATATTAAGCATTCAAAGGGATCGTTGAATTGACATCTTGTTCTTGCTAGTGGTATGAATTGAAGTAGTGCTTAAAGAAAGAGGGAACATTGTTGGTGGTGATTTTGGTTGTGAAATTGAAAGTTGAAAATATGTGCGCTTAAAGTTAATTTTGTGATGTGTTAAAGTACTTAAGAGGGTGAAACACTATTCCTAAATATATTCTACCCGTCTCTTAACCCACATTACAACCATGAAAAAAGTTTTAATTGATTTTAGATTGAGCGAGCCTACATTAGTAGAGATTTACATAATGGGCAAGCCTATGGTTCCAATTGCATGCATGTGACTTCTTTGGTATGTGTGAGTTCTTGAACTATATTTAATCATGAGATTCGGATGTGTAGATTCGACTTACTCTCTTTGGTTTTTTTTTGTGAAGGAATATGATTTCACGAGGAATAGGTAACATTATTAGACTTCTCTACAATGTTGAGTGTTCAAGCCGTGGGTATATTGTGACATTGAGTCAGTTTTTAAGGCTAGGATTGTTATGAGCATGTTGTCTTTATTTTGAATGTGTTTTTAAAGTATGGCATAAGTTAAAGGGATCTGTGTGAAAATGCATGTACTAGAGCTTAATTGTTGCAATCAATCATGGTCATATGTGTAGTGTTCTTTGAATGATAAGGGCTTAATTTTATTTCGTCTACTATACGGATAGTTTGTTCGAGGAAGAACAAAGGTTTAAGTGTGGGGTGGTGATGTTGGATAAATTTTCGTATGTTTCGATATTAATTTACTCATATTTTTACCGCTCTTTGTTATATTTGATATGTAATATTCTTAACTTAACTTGATTATGAATTTTATACTTATTTGGGCGTTAGTGGATAATGTAGGTATATTGAAGATGAACCTGAGAGTTAAAATGTCTAATCTGGAGAAGCAATTTTTATATTAAGCATTCAAAGGGGTTTATTTGTTCTGCTTATTGGAAAGGAAAATATCTTTTTCGATCTAATGGGTTAAAGGTTACATGGTCAACTAGGATATATACAAGAAATACATGAAATAAAATAAAGAAAAAAAGATGAAGGCATTACCCGGGAGAAGATGCAAAGCAACGTGGAGGGAATCTATATATACATTTAATTAAGAGGTCTAGGGCTGGTTACGTGGCATGTCTCAATGCACGGGGATTGCCTTTTTCTTTTCTCTCAAATTTTTAGTACTTCCTACTCTTTCCCATTTATCTCTGTAAAAGTCAGCAGTTAAATTATTTGACAATCCCAAATGTTTCCACTTATAATCGTTCCCAACAGTTTCTAAAATACCCTTTTTCTGATTCTACTCTCTCTTCTCTTCCATGGGAAAAAACCAACCACTGAAAATCCATCAAACCAATGAAAAAATTGTATCACATGTGGTGATCTGAATTGAAATCGAATAGTTGAGATTCAAGTTGGTAACTTAAGCGACAAAAAGGCATGGTAAATCTTTTCTCTTTTTTAAAAAAATATAAAAAACTAAAAGTGTATATTTCAGCTTTTACGGATCCAAAATTTTTGCTTTGAATTTGATGTTCTTCATTTTTTCCTCTCTTGATTTTCTTTTAATTGGGAAAATAATTTTTTATTGTGATTTAGGTATATGTTAGTCACAAAAAAATCAAGCTTTTCCTCACTTGGCTTCACTTTGTTGGTGCTTCAATCACAAAAGAGAAGAGATTTTTTTTTTCAAAGTAAAAGATCAACCGCTATTATCATTACTTGGCAATGTCTTCCTTCTACTCCTTTCCTTCCAAGTTAATGTCATGCCCCGACCTCGGGGAGTGCGACCGGCGCTCAACCGAGATAACTCGACCGAGAAAGCCTGTTAGATTTCCTTCTACCCAAATTCATCCATGAATAAAGAGGAGATGTACTCCATTAATCAGACACTGAAAAGATTTCATTAACAACTCCCATTTTATTTTCATTAGCAGCTTCATTTATAATTTTCAAATTATTACAAGTTTATAGATATAGTGAAAAATATGTTTGCCAAAATAGCAACACATCTACCTCAATTCCCAACATCAAACACCACCCACAACCTGTCTACGGAGCCTCTAAGTACAACAGAAGAGTAGTATGGAAGTGCCGGCAACAAGGCCCCGGTTATACCTCAAAACACAATGTATAACATCAGGCACGGAATAGAGTAGGGCTCACCAAAACCTGCTGAATAGAGAGTGACTGTTAACGTGGACCAAAGCTGCCCGTTGATGAACCACCTGCATCCATTGAATATGCAGCGCCCCGGACAAAAGAGACGTTAGTACATATGGAATAGTACTAATATGTAAAGCTAACTGTCCTCTTTCAAAATAGAATGCCAATGTATGAAATGAGAAACCATGGAAACAACAATCAATAATCAATGATATCCAAATGCCAGGTTAAAACATAATAATTTCCAAAATACGAATATAATATTATTTTTGGTTGGGAGATCTTTAGTACCAATATGCCACCGTTCACAATACCATCGTACTTTTAGAACGGAGTCTGATCACGACCCGATCGGCTAGGCCGTCTCATCCGAGACATCAACCACAATCACAATTTCAGTTACCATTTCCAGCACAATCACCATCATGTGTGCGTCATGGTGTCCGATCACGACCCGATCGGCTAGGCCGTCTCACCACAATGCCTTGTGGATCAACATCACCCTTTTCTAGCAATCATCTCATCCCAAATAATGGGAATAATATCATCAAATCAATCTCATCCCAATTAAGGGGAATAATTGCATCATATCAATACGGGTATTTACCCCCCAATCACTCCTACTCCAGCACGTGTAGTTTCGGGGTTAGGTTGTTACCTACCCTTCCTTGGTGACTAACGATACTCCCAAAAATATTTTTGATTTACATACAAAGGAAATAGAAATACAAATGCATTTACCTCATAACATTTCATACCGTATATAGCCTCATTGGTACTTTCAACTACTTACAACATCATTATTTCCTTGGCTCTCTTGGCCATACATATAATTCTTCTTTCATGGCACAATGGCCGTATTTCTTATTTCACACTTTTATTTCTTTACTTTCATGGATCATCATCATAAATATCAACATATAGAATATTTCGAAAATCACAACTTTAAGTTCACTAGTAATGAAGGCTTTAAACGCAATAGTTTCCTTTCGAAAAAATGGAGCAAGATGATTAGCAATCGAAGCACAAGTTAAAATCATAAACGAGTGACACACCATTTATTATTGAAATAATTTTTCCCAAAAAGGGTAATACAAAATTTCAACACATGAATATGTAAAAGCTTAAAACACATTGGAAATATTTACAAAGCATAGCATTAGTTAAAATAGCCACATTGGGGCATGACTTGAGGACATAAGCTATTAGGCAAATCTATTTTCGTGGTCCATTTGGAACAGTTGGACCAATGCTAGTTTCATAACCTTTATCACATCATTTCATTTCATTGGCACTATTAGTCACAAGTTTAACTTTTATTATCGGCACGGTGGCCACACTTTACATATTCAACCCACTTCTTTTACTTTCAAGCATCCTTATAGATTATCAACAACAAAGCATTTCAAATCAAGACTTTAGGTACACATATAAGCAATAGGAGTTTTAGATGCATGGAGTATTCTTTCCAAGTTAAGCATAATGGATTCTCATTTAAAACACGACTCAAAGCCATAACATCTTAATACACATATTATTCTTGAACACATTCCCGAAGGATCACATAATGTGATAGGAACATTCGGAACACATTTTGAATACATAATTCTCGACACTTTGCTTACTCGGGACAATCAAATTTACTGGGAACAACTCAGAACATGGGAATAAGGAACTTGAGCCAACCATTCTTGAAACTTATGGGAATATCATGGAATTCAATTCTATGAGAGTAGTTTATCCAACATACCTCACTTTGAACTTTTCTTAAATTACTACAATGTTCCGGAAATCCTAGCAATCCCAATCTATTTTGAGACATAACAAAATTGAACACAAATTAGAAAGATATTCATGGTTTTAGCTCATTTGAGAATTTCATCAAACATTAGGTGTGCAAATTTGACTACAAGGTTCTTCTACAAGATTTCCTTCATTCCACAACCCAATCTTTACTTATTTGAGCTTAACAATCTTTCCCCAAACCTTATTGGTATATGCATGTATAAATAACACTCTTACACCCAAGAATCATACTCCTAATCAACCATCTTCTACCCAAATTCGAAATTGAAAACTAGGGTATGGAACCTTACCTCTTAGATGAAGAACTTTTGAGGTTTCTTGTTGAAGTTCTAGGCTTGAGCAAGATTTTGATGAACAATTAGCTTAGGGATTTCTCCTCTCACTCTAGGGCACTTTCTCTCTCTAAAAATATCAGATATTCCCTTCAAAAATGGTCCCTTACATCTATTTATCGAGATAGGGTCGGGTTATAAGGATAGAAAAATGGACCCTCAGAAATCCTGACCGGGATACAGACTAGGCTTTGTGAGATCTGTAGCACGGTCTAGCGTGCTACATACCTTGCACCGCGAGCTCTATAGCACGATTTAGCGCGCTACAGACCTTGCATCACGAGCTCTATAGCACGGTCTGGTGCGCTACAGACCTTGCGCCGTGAGGTATATAGCACGGTTTAGCGTGCTACATGCCTAGCTTCATGAGGTCGAAACAATTCAACTCCCCAACACACTGTTCAACCCAAAAAGTCAAAGAATACAATAATTTAGCCTACCTTGGTACCACATAACCTTAAATTCCTTAGCAAACTTTTTCGGGGCGTTACATTCTCCCCCGCTTAGGATCATTCATCCTCGAATGAGGAGTAGAGTCCATCCCCAAACACTTAATATAACTCGTTTCTTCTTCCACACATCTTAATCTCCCTAATTTGACTAACTCCCAAATTATTTTTTAGAAATGTCGGCAGAGTCTCCTCTGCAATTGGGCCTAACCACCTGCCAGAGAATCACCAAAATCACTCCTAACAACTCATCCACAACTTGACAAAGCATCACACCATACCAATAACACAAATTTCAACATTACCGGCATTACTTTATCAAAAGTGATATATGGACATGAGCTGCACATATTTAAATCATAACACATAGAAAGTACCTTTCGATCCACAATCATTTGTCTATAAAATCAAGTGAGTACATTTTCTTTCCATAACACTTTCGGCCTTCGAGGTGGCCTCCTTGACTCACAAACTTCACCATAACACTCGACAGAAGCAATCTTAACTTCCGGACTTATCTAATAAGGATGACAATTAAGTACATCTCATAGGCCAATTATCCAATAACTTCACCTTCACTAGCTTTCACTGGAATGATAGACAAAGGATTTCCAACTACATTCTTAGACATAAACACATGAAACACTGGATACACGGAGGACAGCGATGGGGAAACATCATACTCATAGTTTTGCCTATTTCCTTCAAGATTTCATAAAGCCTAATGTGACTACACATACTTTACCTTTATTAGCAATTCACATAACATCCTCATGGAGAAAATATTGAGAATAAACCGTTCACTTTCTTCAACTCTAAACCTCTACACCGAACACCCAAACTAAACCTTTGGTGACCTTCAACAATTACTCTAAGATGTGCTAGCATGAATATGACCATAACATTTCCTACCCAATATGTTTGATCATGGGATGGTGCTTCTTCTTTGACATGTTTGAACCTTCAATCCCCATAGGTTTACTATAAATAGGAACAACGAGGTTTCGAGTTTGAGCTGAAATTATTCAAGAATCTGTTAAGGTGCTGAGCAGGGCATTTCATGAGGTTATATCCTAAGAGATATGAAGGTTACTACCAATAGCACTGACATGGTTATTCGTTGTGATGACATCATCGATTCGACAAATAAGGCATAAAGTTGCCTAGTAGGCATTGATAAAGTGAGAACCATGTACATGATCTTAAGAAGTAAAAGAAGTAAGTCATTTTAGACTTGTGATATATAGGAGGCATGATCAGGAGAATAAAGACATTAGCATCAGTTATTCTTGGAAGACTATGAGTTATGAAAAGGACAACAACAATTGTTTCATTCCATACGTGCCTTGTTCGGCAATAGTAAGCCTCAAGGAGAAATAGCCAAGTATGTGACACCAGTCATCTCCTGGAGTGTAGGGAAAATTAGTTTAACTCGAAATGAGAATATTCTGGCACCCTGAATGTGATATGGGTTTCAAAATACATGAAGTCGCATTACGATCTTAACAGTAACTAGCACAAGGAATCTGTGCCACAAGCCCACGAGGTTAAAAAAGAAGTTGAACACTTGCGAGATTATAATCATTATGACAGCTTAACCCTTCATAATAGTTGATCCTATATGAGAGGACTAGATATACGATAAACTTGTCTTTCAAATTAATATGCTCATGATATGTGCTAGAATCTTAAACATCCACCTGAGGTTGGGAGGGAAAGGTCATGGTAAGGATACTTAACTTTAAACCACACACGAGTGAAACCGTGTAGCTAGGACATCTTAACATTGGGGGTGAAATCATGTATTGGTTAGAGAGAATGAGCACTTTGCTATGAGCTAGACACATTTCCGCCTTAATAACTCTCAAGCTGCAATACCAGGCCACTTCATGGGCAACTACAATACTAGGAACAAATGGAGTTACTCATTAAGGCATGATCTAGGTGGATATGAAAGTCATAATGAGATGGACAAACAAAAAGATCTTCCTGTGACGAATTTGTGAAAGTATCAAATTTCCCAGAAACTTTATGCGGAAAAGTGACCCCGTTCAATTGATAGGTACATATATGATAGGTGATGAGATATGCTCTCATGTTACTAGACAGTGAAAAGGATTCATGATAATATTCACAAAGGAGCAAAGTGATTGTTCAAACCATAGGAGCCACATACACCTGAGAGAAAAAGAGTGGCTCAAGAAGGATCTCAACACTAGGCGGCTATGCATTGGATTTGATACCACATAGGTAAACTTTATGACTGTGCATGCATAAACAAAAGTGAGCAGATGTTATCCATTTGAATCAAAAGGTTCTGCAAGAAATTCATCAGGTATAGTCCCTTGTTGAGAATTTAGGAAAATAAGTGGGAAGTATTAATCCTAGTGTTATAACTCAATTCAAGGACATAATTATAGAACTCAATTTGATCAAGAGGTTGTAAATAAGAGAATTGTGATAAAGAGGCTTCATGAATACCGCGTCTCATTCAAAGAGTAGGTACATGCAATGTTTTGTGATTCAACGTTTTGGTTAAGACCATATTTATGCAGGCTCTCGATATAGATGTACATGTACAACTAGGAAAAGCATGTGGTGTACAGAATGATTTACTAAGGAGTGACTTACTTGGTAACTTTAGATTGACGGGGCAGTTCCTTAACTAATGCCCCTCGACTCCACATCCGTAACATACATTGGTACCATAGTGACATACCCTTGAATGACATTTCCTACACTTCACACAATGAGGATGAGGTCCGTTAAACTGACTCGCCCCACCGACCTGATATTTACCCTTTTTGCATACATCATAAGCATTCCCCCTATCCTTCCTCCAGGACCCTGTGATAGGATTAACAATTTCTGCACCAGCTCGCTGTATGGGCTTTTGGAATTGCCCAAATCTATCACCCCTAACATGCTCATGAGAATACTCACAACACGACAAAAAATATTCCCGCCCGCATATCGGGTAGACCGAGCTAAGTGTACCCAACCTAAGGGAATTTGTTCTTCTTGTGCCCCCTCGTTCCACAACCATTACATATTTCAAGAATCATCCAACATAAACCCGAGTGGCTCTTCTTTCATGTCAAACATTCCGGCTTATTGATGCCAATAATCCTCTTTCATTTCTTAGGTGCCCTTACCACATGATCTGGTGGTGTGGTGACATTAATAGGAACAAGGACACTTCCCATAACAACTGGTGCTTTCACTCCCTCATCGCTGCCTCGAACCCGTGGGTTACTCAAATGAAAAATGAGACATAATAAGGAAATTGGCTTCCTATCTTGAGCTCTATCGCACGATCTGGAGTACCAAAGAAGGGTGACATTCCTAAGTGCCTAAATAGCCTCCTAATTATAGATATGGTCGACAACACACCGATAAGAAGGACTCTACTAGACACGACCCCGAGATATCCTAGGACACTTTAAAACCTGAGGCTCTGATACCAAGATTGTCACACTCCGACCTCGGGGAGCGCGACCGGCGCTCAACCGAGATAACCCGACCGAGAAATGTCTGTTAGATTTCCTTCTACCCAAACTCATCCATGAATAAAGAGGAGATCTACTACATTAATCAAACACTAGAAATATTTCATTAACAACTCCCATTTCATTTTCATTAGCAGCTTCGTTTATAATTTCTAAATTATTACAAGTTTATAGATATAATGAAAAATATGTTTTCCAAAATACCAACACATCTAGTTCAATTCCCAACATCAAACACCACCCACAACCTGTCTACAGAGCCTCTAAGTAAAACAGAAGAGTAGTATGGAAGTGTCAGCAACAAGGCCCCGACTATACCTCAAAACACAATGTACAACATCAAATAACATCATGCCCGGAATAGAGTAGGGCTCACCAAAATCTGCTGAATAGAGAGTGACTACTAACGAGGACCAAAGCTGCCCGCTGATGAACCACCTGCATCTATTGAAGATGCAGTGCCCCCGACAAAAGGGACGTTAGTACATATGGAATAGTACTAGTATGTAAAGCTAACTGTCCTGTTTCAAAATATAATGCCAATGTAAGAAAGGTAAAACCATGGAAACAACAATCAACAATCAATGATATCCAAATGCCAAGTTAAAACATAATAATTTCCAAAATACGAATATAATATTATTTTTGGTTGGGAGATCTTTAGTACCAATATGCCACCATTCAAAATACCACCATACTTTTAGCACGGAGTCCGATCACGACCCGATCGGCTAGGCTGTCTAATCCGAGACATCAACTACAATCACAATTTCAATTACAATTTCTAGCACAATCACCACCATATGTGCGGCATGGCGTCCGATCACTACCCGACCGGCTAGGCCATCTCACCACAATGTCGTGTGGATCTACATCATCCTTTTCTAGAAATCATATCATCCCAAATAAGGGGAGTAATATCATCACATCAATCTCATCCCAATTAAGGGTAATAATTTCATCATATCAATACGGGAATTTACCCCTCAATTACTCCTACACCGACACGTGTGGTTTCGGAGTTAGGTTGTTACCTACCCTTCCTCGGTGACTAATGATACTACCAAAAATATTTTTGATTTACATACAAAGGAAATAGAAATACAAATGAATTTACCTCATAACATTTCATATCGTATATAGCCTCATTGGTACTTTTAACCACTTACGCATCATTATTTTCTTGGTTCTCTTGGCCATACATATAATTCTTCTTTCATGGTACAATGGCCGTATTTCATATTCCACACTTTCATTTCTTTACTTTCATGGATCATCATCATAAATATCAACATATAGAATATTCCGGAAATCACAACTTTAAGTTCACTAGTAATGAAGGCTTTAAACGCAATAGTTTCCTTTCGAAATAATGGAGCAAGATGATTAGCAATCGAAGTACAAGTTAAAATAATAAACGAGTGACACACCATTTTTTATTGAAATAATTTCCCCAAAAAGGGCNATTCAAAATACCACCATACTTTTAGCACGGAGTCCGATCACGACCCGATCGGCTAGGCTGTCTAATCCGAGACATCAACTACAATCACAATTTCAATTACAATTTCTAGCACAATCACCACCATATGTGCGGCATGGCGTCCGATCACTACCCGACCGGCTAGGCCATCTCACCACAATGTCGTGTGGATCTACATCATCCTTTTCTAGAAATCATATCATCCCAAATAAGGGGAGTAATATCATCACATCAATCTCATCCCAATTAAGGGTAATAATTTCATCATATCAATACGGGAATTTACCCCTCAATTACTCCTACACCGACACGTGTGGTTTCGGAGTTAGGTTGTTACCTACCCTTCCTCGGTGACTAATGATACTATCAAAAATATTTTTGATTTACATACAAAGGAAATAGAAATACAAATGAATTTACCTCATAACATTTCATATCGTATATAGCCTCATTGGTACTTTTAACCACTTACGCATCATTATTTTCTTGGTTCTCTTGGCCATACATATAATTCTTCTTTCATGGTACAATGGCCGTATTTCATATTCCACACTTTCATTTCTTTACTTTCATGGATCATCATCATAAATATCAACATATAGAATATTCCGGAAATCACAACTTTAAGTTCACTAGTAATGAAGGCTTTAAACGCAATAGTTTCCTTTCGAAATAATGGAGCAAGATGATTAGCAATCGAAGCACAAGTTAAAATAATAAACGAGTGACACACCATTTTTTATTGAAATAATTTCCCCAAAAAGGGCAATACAAAATTTCAACTCATGAATATGTAAAAGCTTAAAACACATTGGAAATATTTACAAAGCATAACATTAGTTAAAACAACCACATTGGGGCACGACTTGAGGACATAAACTTTTAGGCAAATCTATTTTCGTGGTCCATTTGGAATAATTGAACCAATGCTAATTTCATAACCTTTATCACATCATTTCATTTCATTGGCACTATTAGCCACAAGTATAACTTTCATTATCGGCACGGTGGCCACACTTTACATCTTCAACCCACTTCTTTCACTTTCAAGCATCCTTATAGATTATCAACAACAAGACATTTCAAATCAAGAATTTAGGTACATATATGAGCAATATGAGTTTTAGATGCATGGAGTATTCTTTCCAAGTTAAGCATAATGGACTCTCATTTGAAATACGACTCAAAGCCATAACATTTTAATACACATATCATTCTTGAACACATTCCCGAAGGATAACATAATGTCATAGGAACATTCAGAACACATTTTGAATACATACTTCTCGACACTTTGCTTATTCAGGACAATCGAATTTATTGGGAACCGCTCGAAACACGGGAATAAGGAACTTGAGCCAACCATACTTGAAACTTACGGGAACATCATGGAATTCAATTCTAAGAGAGTAGTTTAGCCAACATACCTCGCTTTGAGATTTCCTTAAATTGCTACAATATTCCGAAAACCCTAGCAATCTCAATCTATTTTGAGACATAACAAATTTGAACATAAATTAGGAAGATATTCACGTTTTCAGCTCATTTGAACATCTCATCAAACACTAGGTGTGCAAATTTGACTACAAGGTTCTTCTACAAGATTTTCTTTATTCCACAACCCAATCTTTACTTATTTGAACTCAACAATCTTTCCACAAACCTTATTGGTACATGCATGTATAAATAATACTCTTACACCCAAGAATCATACTCCTAATCAACCATCTTCTACCCAAATTCGTAATTGAAAATTAGGGTATGGAACCTTACCTCTTAGATGAAGAACTTGTGAGGTTTCTTGTTGAATTTCAAGGCTTGAGCAAGATTTTGATGAATAATTAGCTTAGGGATTTCTCCTCTCACTATAGAGCACTTCCTCTCTCTAAAAATATCAGATATTCCCTTAAAAAAATGGTCCCTTACGTTTATTTATCGAGATAGGGTCGGATTATAAGGATAGAAAAATGGACCCTCCGATATCTGGACCGGGCTACAGACCAGGCTTTGCGAGCTCTGTAGCACAACATAGCGCGCTATAGACCTTGCGCCGCAAGCTCTATAGCACGGTCTAGCG
>AWOL01S0030538.1:0-12571 GCA_000715115.1 Nicotiana otophora
TATCCCCCACCCCACACTTTAAGTTGTGGCATGTCCCCATGACACATAATTAAAAAGCATAAGCTAAAGAAAACTTCCCTGAATTTTCTTATATTCCGAGAACATATGAACTCCACCCCTAATTCTGAATTCATTCTTCGTTTTCGCTCCATGGAATTCTTTATGGAGCTTATTAAGCCCAATTCTTCTAAGGATAACTGCAATACCCGCTCTTTTCTTTCTTTCTTGTCCTCATCTTGAACGGTGAATTACTCGTTCATGATGATCCTTAACTTGTTTCTGCATTCTTTTACAAAATCAATCCGTACATATTCCTGTAAATTCCCAAAAATAAAAGCCACATGATCAAGGTTAGAATAAGAAAACAAAGAAGAAAGGTCAAGTGAATATTCCTCTGGTATGTCCAAGACTATTTATTTCTCATTCTCTTCTACCAAATGTTGCAAATGTGGAAAGGTGGATGGGGGGTGAACTCTTCTTTCATTGCTTCACACTTAACCACAACCTTATTTTCAATCATCTCAGTTGAATCAGAGTTATATTGAATAGTGAAAAGCTCTTTCTGTGGATGCTCATCCTCTTGGGTAGGCTTATTCTCACAGGGTATCTCCTCCATATATTCACCATCACAACGCAATGAGCTTTCTAAAAGTGTACTTATTATTTGACTTTCTTGTATTGTTAGGTTGTTCATGGTTTCATCATCTTGTGTAAATCTCTCGACCGTCTCATTTAAGAACTTATACACTAGCTCTTTCAAACTACCATTCTCCCCTTGAGGTACTTTTCTCACTTCGCTTCCATTCCAGTTATAATAAGGGTATTCATCCCAACCATAGTCAAGATAGCGTCCATATGAATTCTCATACCTGTACGGACTAGAAACAGAGTGAGATTGTTCAAAATACGAACCATAGGAGGAATACATACCTGCTTGACAGTCAACCCATAGATAATTCCCATCGCATTTAAAACACATAGTATACCGTTGATAATATTCAGCTGCTAACTCTTCAACCGTTTTTTTAGTCTGGTTGCACTCTATCTTCACAATATTTATAGTTCAATATCTACGATATCTTCTCCAATTTATTAGGAACTACAAAACATATCTTGAAAAGAAGTTAACTAATAAAGAAAATAAAATAGAAAGGGAAAAAAGATAAGAAACAAAAACTAAAACCTAATTCCTGAATTAGCACTAAAAACTATTTCAAAGACTATTGATTGCCAATCCCCAGCAACGACGTCAAAATTTGACGAGCTAAAAACATAACACAAGATTATGCTCGCTAGTCGAATATAATATAGAAAATATCGTATCCACAGAGATTGGATTTAAATAGGTATTTCGTAGCTTCTAATTTTAATAGCTATCCAAGATGATCAACAATTTAGAGTTTTATGATTTAAAACTAAAATTTACTAAAAGTTTGAACTATTGGCTAATGACAATCGCAACAAAAGTAAGCAAGAAGATATCAAAGGGAGAAAATAGGGGTTGATTGGATAAGTGTAAGATACTTGTTTGGGATTTAACTCTAGTTACTTCACTTCTATGGTTCAAGTGAGTCTCTCGAATTCACTCTATTATGTTCAAACATTCAGTAGAAACTCCTCTCTCAATTAAGTCTCAACCTTACCATATGAACTAAGGTAAGCTTGGTGAAGATATGCAAGAATTCGTATTGGATTGATCCTTAGGAGAACCTCTTTCGATTATCCTCCTAACTATGTCTAAACATTAATTCAACTAGCCTCTTTCGATTACTAACAAGAATCAATGAATTCAACCAATAAAATAATACAAAACATCACAAATTATGCCTCTTTCGATTACTAACAAGAATCAATGAATTCAACCAATAAAATAATACAAAACATCACAAATTATGCCTCTTTCGATTACTAACAAGAATCAATGAATTCAACCAATAAAATAATACAAAACATCACAAATTATGCCTCTTTCGATTACTAACAAGAATCAATGAATTCAACCAATAAAATAATACAAAACATCACAAATTATGCCTCTTTCGATTACGTAAACAAGTGAATATATATGCAACAATAAAAACACCCAAAACTCTTCTATACATAAAACTAGAGTTAATATCCACAAATAATTTCAAAACACCAAATCCATCAATCCCTAAGGAAGAATTACTCCATGGATATGGAGAAATTCATCACAATTAAGTTTAAGTCAAAGAAAAATATAAAACATCCAAACCTTTGTCTTGAGTGAGGATGAATGGTGAAATGTGTGTGCTCTTGTTTCTCCCTCTTCTCCTTAGCTTCCTTAAGTCTAAATTATGTCAAAGTTTTAAAAATATCGTTTTCCATGTATATATACCAAGTAGGGTCGGGACCAAAAAAATACACCTTCTCCTACGCAAAATAGGACACTTTTCTGGAGTTGGACGTGCGCGGCCGAGCACCTAGAAGTGTGCTCGCGCACTTGGTCACGCACCTTTCACCCTGTTCTGCCTCATATGCGTGCCCAATGCGTGCACGTGGTGGTTTTCTATTGGGAATTTGGGGAAACGTAAAACATCAAAGTTTTAGACCTTTTAGATATATTTCCAACGATATATTGTAAAGACCAAACGGAGTTTCGAGCGACAAGGTATGGGCATTTTATTGGATATTATGCAATATGCCTGCTCGATTCTTCGTTTCATTCCACTATCATCTGTTGATCCCAGAACACGATCCCAACTTAATCCTTGGGCTTTTACTTAGACTTCAAAGTTCTCGACTTGGTTAAATTCATTCTATAACATCTACATAGATCGGAATCACTCCTACAAGGCATAAAACACACAATTAGTGCAAAACACTAGCGATTAAAGCTCCAACTCAATTAAAGTGCAGTAAATTATAGTGTGATAAGCGACTAAAACATGATATTATAGCCTACCATCAGTAAGTCTTCTCCAAAATATACAAATAACTCAGCAACCTACTGTAGGAATCAACAGGATGACCTCTCTAAAATTCCAAAGCCTTTTCCTTTGTTCTCCAAGCCTGCATGTATGTTAAGTTTACACCATGTCAGTTTGTATGTCTTTTGGTGTATATATTGTCTTAGGATCTGCATATTTTGGCATGACCATGCTGCTAACTACCATGGCAGTAGCTTCGCGTTGTATATATGTATTGTCCATCAAAGAGCATGTGTGCAAGCTGTTGAATTTTCGAACCTTGAACAATGTTGATTCATTTATGCTGGTAGACTTAAACTGCTATGTACAATTGTCACCAACACATATGAGGTAGTAGCTAGAGAATAAAAATAATTATAAAAATATTATGCAAATTATAGCTACAGAATACGAGGTTGTTTATGCCCAACAAATTGTTCTAAATAATTTATATACAATTTATATACATAAAAACTACAACGTAAATATAATTTTGAAAAATAAAATGTTCTTACTTTCTTGCATTAGACTACCCTAAAATTGAAACTATTCATGACAGCATATTGTTTCATTACACTGACAATTGTTTGCTTGTCTTGGTAAACTTGGCCTACTTTAATTACTATTGACGTATGTTCTGTTATTATGATACTTTCATATTCCACAATTGCCGGAGATGTTGGCATATCAATCAATTTGACTGTTCCTGATACTCCTCCAAATGTGTTACAATTGCTTGACAATTGTACCACGTTAGTATTACGATAATAAGAAGTACCTGCACTCAATTAAAAGTATAGTAATTCAAACCTATGTATATTCAGGTGTTCAGTATTTGACAGAATACTTGTAGATACTTTGTTCTGTGATGACATTTTGATTTTTTCAAACCTTAAGTACTGTGTAACAATTACACTTCAATTGTTTTAGAGACATAACAGTTGAACTACATTTGTTATGTAGTATAGTTCTAGATAATTTATAATAAAATTATAGAACACTCGAAATAGAAAAACATCACCACTGGGAAAACATAGCAAACCTGTAATTGTGCTTGCATTCGACATACTGCATTCCAAATCGAAATCACATACTTTTATACACAGTGGATATATTCCTAAGCTTTTGTTTTCCTTTTTCATCTCCATATACACTCGAACTCCCATGTCGTTCTGAATTTTCATTGGAGGACAACGTTCGTTGACAATGTATTTGATCTCGATGATTTTTATAGAGGTATAGATCATTAGATGTTATGCAATTGCGGCATTCAATTGACTATAATTTGTATCTTCATCGACTACAATTTCGTCAACATCAAAATCTATGTATCTCCCAAAGCTATCCCACCGACCATTGAGCTGAAGCATTATCGCCAATTTTGACATTATATCGCCAAATTCAATTCAATTGTAGAGAAAACAATTCTGCAATCCTATAAAAACTTTAAAACGCATCTAATTATTTGCAATTGTGTTCTTCAAAAGCTTTTTTTTAGGGTGTTGCCTTGTTTATGGAAAACCAGTGAAAATCTGCGTAATAGAAAGATTCTGGTGCGATGATTGCGTCTAAAATTTCTAACTGAAATATATCCCAAAATCACGCGTCTAAATAAGGAAGTCTACCGAAGAAAGGAGTCTAGTTTAAATGAATGTATATTTTTTGTAGCTAAAACGTGTTTAGGTCGGGTAAACTCCAAAACTGGGATAATTCTGATAATAAGGTTTCAAATAGTGTATCAGAAAGAAAATATTCCTTAAACAAAATGTAAAAATTACGCGGGGCACCCTATTTGGTCGCCCCCATTTAACCTATACCCACTTTTTAAAAAATATTTAACTTGTACCCACTTTTTAAACAATTTCAGGTAGCTTTCTCCTCCTCCTCCTCTTTCGTTTTCTTCTTCTCCTCCTCATTCTTCTTCTTCTTCTTCTTCTTCTTCAGGAGACAATGATTTTTTAATATGGTGGTTGTGAATATATTTTAATGTAGTTTATGATGTTTTACAATGGTGAGATGTTATGATGCTTTATTTTTTACTATTGCTTAAGGTTTCTTCTTCTTCTTTTTCTTAATTGCAAAATGGGTTCATTAGATTTATTGCCATTTTGACAAATTGATGATAGGGGCTTGTTCCTGATGATATTTGGAGGTTATGTTTCAAATTTGAGCTCATTTGGAGTAGATTTAGGTATTACATTGTATATTTGATTGTTATAATTCGAACAACAAATTTATGTTTTTGGGAAATTTGCACTTCAGGCCTATTTGGCCTTAAGTGCATAAAAACGTTGGTTGCACTTCAGACCTTTTGGCCTTAAGTGTAGCAAAACGTTTGTTGCACTTCAGACCTTTTGGCCTTAAGTTCATCTGAAGTGCAATTTTTCACTTCAGACTTATTGGCCTTAAGTGCATGAAACCATTGGTTACACTTCAGATCTATTTGGCCTTAAATGCATCTGAAGTGCAAATTTTCAATTTAGACTTCTGGCCTCAAGTGAATGAAAATATTTGTTGCACTTCAGACCTTTCGGCCTTAAGTGCATCTGAAGTGCAATTTTTCACTTCAGACTTATTGGCCTTAAATGTAGCAAAACGTTTGTTGCACTTCAGACCTTTTGTCCTTAAGTGCATCTGAAGTGCAATTTTTTACTTCAGACTTATTGGCTTTAAGTGCATCAAACAATTGGTTACACTTCAGACCTATTTGGCTTTAAATGCATCTGAAGTGCAAATTTTCACTTCAGACTTATTGGCCTTAAGTGAATGAAAACTTTTGTTGCACTTCAGACTTTTTGGCCTTAAGTGCATCTGAAGTGCAATTTTTCACTTCAGACTTATTGGCCTTAAGTGCATCTGAAGTGTAATTTTTTACTTCAGACTTATGTAATGACCCGACCGATCGTTTCGAGAGTTATAACCCCGTTTTCTCCATTTCTACTTCTTTTTGTGTTATTCAGCTATATTATGCTATATCGGGTTAGTTGGTTTGAGTACGGAAGGAACTCGGAGTGAAATGAGACACTTAGTCTCATAATTGAAAGTTTTAAGTTAGAAAAGTGGACTGGATATGGATCTATGTGTAAACGACCTCGGATTTGAATTTTGATGATTCCAATAACTTTGTATGGTGATTTTGGGCTTAGGAGCGTGTCCGGAATATTATTTAGAAGTCCGTAGAGGAATTAGGCTTGAAATGCCGAAAGTTTTATTTTTGAGAAGTTTGACCGGGAGTTGACTTTTTGATATCGGGATCGGAATCCGATTCTGAAAATTAGAATACCTCTATTATGTCATTTAGGACTTGTGTACAAAATTTGAGGTCAATCGGACGTGATTTGATAGGTTCCAGAGTTGTTTGTAGAAATTAGAAATTTCAAAGTCCATTAGGATTGAATTGAGGTGTAATTCATGGTTTTAGTGTTGTTTGAGGTGATTTGAGAATTCGACTAAGTCTGTATGATATTTTAGGACTTGTTGGTATATTTGGTTGAGGTCCCGAGGGGCTAGGGTGAGTTTCGGATGGTTAACGGGTTGGATTTTGGACTTGGAACTCTGTTGGAATTGTTCTGATGCACCATCTGGTTTCCTTCATCGCGTTCGCGAGTGGAGCCTCGCGTTCGTGAAGAGGAACTGAGAGGCTGACAATATTTTCTCTTCGCGTTCGCGAAGAGAAGCTCGTGTTCATGAAGGGTGGACTGGGTGTGCATCGCGGACGCGGGAGGTATTACGCGTTCGCGAAGAAGAGAGGAAGCAGCTAAAGACCCCAGGCAATTGGTCTACGCATTTGCGTAGGGGGTGTCGCGTTCGCGTAGTGAGGAAAGAAGCATCGCGTTCGTGATGGCTCGAACGAGTTCGTGTAGAAGGCATTGAGGCAGAGGTATTTTGTGCTTCGCAAACGCGAGGGTAATGTCACGTGCGCGAAGGAGGAATTTGAATGGGAGCTATTTTGTGCTTCGCGAACGCGAGGCACTGACCTCGTTCGCGAAGAAGAAAAGTCTGGGCAGTGAGTTTAAGTTCTGATTTCAGTTTTTGGCGATTTGGAGCTCGGTAGTGAGGCGATTTTGGGTGATTTTCAGAGGAAACAACGGGGTAAGTGTTCTTAACCCATGGTTAAATTACCTGAATGCATGGTTGTTTTTATCATTTAATTGGTGAATTGAGTTGTGAAAATTTGAAAACCCTCTTGGTTTAAATCGAAGATTTGAAGGTCGAGTTGGGGTCGTATTTTTGTAAAATTGGTATGGTTAGACTCGTGGTTGAATGGCTTTTCGGATTTTGAAAGTTTTGTCAAATTTTGAGACGTGGGTCCCACAAGTGATTTTTGAGCTACTTTTTGAATTTTTATGAAAAAATCATTATTATCTTGTGGAATTAATTCCAAAAAATTTTATTGACTGAAACGAATTATTTATGACCATATTCGAGGCGTTTGGAGACCAATTCACGAGGAAATGGCATTGCAGAATAAGAATTTCATGGTTTGAGGTAACTAACGATTGTAAATCTAGTATTGAGGGTATGAAACCCCGGATTTTGTATCATTCTACTATTTTGAAGTGACGCACATGCTAGGTGACGGGCGAATGGGCGTGCACTGTTGGTGTTTTGTGACTTGGTCCGCTGTGTAGCAACTATAAAGTTGCATACTTTGTTGAAACCATATGATACTTATATGCTTTAGAAAGAATTTCTGTAAATTGGGTTGAATGCCATGTTTAGGCCTTACGCCAAAGCTGTTTGGACCCTTAGGGGTTGTTTCTTACCATCCTCTCACTGTTTTTGATTGAAAATCTATACTCAGTCATGTTTATACTTGTTTACCGCATAACTCAGTTGTGTGACTCTATTTTGATGCATATAAATATTGTGGGCCGAATGCCCTATTTTACTGAAATGCCCGAGTGGTTTGAGAGGTTTATGACTGAGTGAGGCTGAGGGCCTGATTTGTGAGGATGAGTGTGGATCGGGGCTGCCCGCTTGCAGCATATTTATGACTGAGTGAGGTCGAGGGCCTGATTTGTGAGGATGAATGTGGATCGGGGCTGCCCGCCTGCAGCATACTTTATTATTATAGCACGTGAGTTGTCCGTGCAGATTATAGCGCTTGGGTTGAAGAAGCCCCTCCGGAGTCTGTACACACCCCCAGTGAGCGCAGGTACCTACTGAGTGCGAGTGCCGAGTGCTGAGTGACTGGGAGGCATGAGCGATTGTCAGATATGCCCGAGTGGCACGAGTGACTATGAGGTTTTTCCGAGGGGTTGTTTATGATGAATTGTTTATGATTTCATCATTTTTGCTCACCTTCGCATTGAGCCTTTGTTTGAAAAAAAACTGTTGGAAAAATATCTATAAATGATTTTTACTGAACCAAGTTTAAACGAGATGATTTGATTCAAACACTGATTTTAAAGCATGTTGTACTTTACTGAGATTTCATGATATGAATGTTATATGCTTTATTGCTCATCACTACTACTTAGTCTTTATTTATTGTTGTTACTTACTTAGTTGGCGTACTCACGTTACTCCCTGCACCTTGTGTGTAGATTCAGGTGTAGCTGGACACGGTAACGATTATTGAGTGTTTTGGTTGCAGATTTTTCTTGGAGATAGCGAGGTAGCTGTTTGGCGATCGCAGGCTCTACTCTTCTCCCTCTTATCTTCCTTTAGTTATATTGAGCTATTTTTCAGGCTGAGTTAGCCTTGATATTGTTAGACAGATTGTAGTAGATGCTCATGACTAGTGACACCCGGATGTCGGGCTTTTCTTTTCCGCACTTCTATTTTTATTTGATTTGAACTCTTTACATGGAGGTTTTATATTAAATAACCTTGGAATTATATTTAAAATGAAAATATCGGTTTGTTTTGGAAATGTGTCGGCTTGCCTAGTTCCATGATATGTGCCATCACGACAGGGGTTAGTTTTTGGTCGTGACAGATTGGTATCCCAGCCTAGGTTACATAGGTCTCACGAGTCATGAGCGAGTTTAGTAGAGTCTTGCGGATCGGTACGGAGACGTTTATACTTATCTTCGAGAGGCTGCAGAACCTTTAGGAAAGTTCACATTCTTGGATTTTTGTCGTGCGAATTTGTTGATTCTAGTAATTAAACATTTGTTGTTTCATTCTCTCATATATGGTGAGGACTCGTACTACTGGTCAGGAGGGCCAGCCACTAGTACCACCAGCCAGGGCCGCGAGAGGCCAAGGCCGCGGTAGAGGCCATGGTAGGGGTAGAGGTGCAGCCCGTACAACAGTTGGGGCAGTACCTGCAGATCCACCGGTTGTCCCAGATCAGGACCAGGTTCCAGTTGTCAATGCACCAGCTCAGGCACCACCTGTGCCTGTTGTGATTCCAGGCCTTCAGGAGGCCCTAGCTCAGATTCTAACAGCCAGGGAAGGCACTCAGACTCCTATCGATCGCACACCCGAGGAGGTTATTCAGGGACTTCAGACACCGGAGGCACCACCAGCCCAGCCGGTTGTTGTTGCTTAGGATTATGTGGTTCCTGCTATGCCTGAGGATGATCAGCGTAGGTTGGAGAGGTTTGGGAGACTCCAGCCACCACCTTTCAGTGGCACAGAGAGAAAATGCTCAGGACGTTTTGGACAGGTGTCAGAGGATACTCCGTACTGCTGNAGGGACTTCAGACACCGGAGGCACCACCAGCCCAGCCGGTTGTTGTTGCTTAGGATTATGTGGTTCCTGCTATGCCTGAGGATGATCAGCGTAGGTTGTAGAAGTTTGGGAGACTCCAGCCCCCACCTTTCAGTGGCACAAAGAGAGAGAATGCTCAGGACTTTTTGGACAGGTGTCAGAGGATACTCCGTACTACTGGTATTTTGGAGACTTGTGGGGTCTCATTCACTAACTTTCAGTTTTCTGGGGCTGCACTCAGATGGTGAGAGACTTACGAGAGGCGTAGGCCTGTTGGCGCACCCCTTACTTGGCAGCAGTTCTCCGTGGTCTTTTTGGAGAAGTTCGTGCCTCGATCTCACAGAGAGGAGCTGCGCAGATAGTTTGAGCGGCTTCGCCAGGGTGATATGTCTATGACACAGTATGAGATGCGGTTCTCTAAGTTAGCCCGTCATGCTATCTGGTTGGTTCCCACTGACAGAGAGAGGATCATGAGGTTTATTGATGGCCTCACTTATCAGCTACAATTGTTCATGACCAGGGAGCGGGTTTCGGGTGCTACCTTTGATGAGTTTGTCGACATTGCTTGGCAGATTGATATGGTTCGTGATCAGAAGAGGGTTGAGAGGGAGGCCAAGAGGCCTAGTGGTCTGGGTGGATTCAGCGGTGCTCTTTTGTGGGGTCAGTTCCAGCATGGTAGAGGTCGTCATTTCAGACAGGCTTAGTCAGCTCGGCCATTTCATCGGGGTGCATTATCTGGCCATGGTTCTAACAGTTCTCATCAGGGCCACTCATCACTCAGTGCCCTTCTAGTTCAGAGTTCATCCTGTGCTCCACCTGTTCAGGGCTCTTCTATGCTAGGTTCTTCTACCAGTCATCCCGGTGCTAGGGGTTCCCTTCAGTTTCCTCCGCCAACACCTGGGAGTTGTTTTGAGTGTGGGGAGCTTGGGAATATGTGGAGGCAGTGTCCTGGTCGTCATGGAGGTCTATCTCAGCAAAGGAGTCAGCCTCCGACTACAGCACCGGCTACCTCACCACCCACCCAGTCAGCTCGGGGTGAAGGTCAGTCAGCTAGGGGTTGCCCTAGAGGGGGAGGCAGATCAGGGGGTGGTCAGGCCCGTTTCTATGCTCTCCCTGCCAGACCAGATGTTATTGCTTCAGATGATGTGATTACAGGTATTGTCTCAGTTTGCCACAGAGATGCCTCAGTATTATTTGACCCTAGTTCCACGTATTCATATGTTTTCTCGTATTTCGCCCATTTTCTGGATATGCCCCGTGAGTCCTTAGTTTCATATGTACATATATCTACTCCTGTGGGCGATACTATTATTGTAGACCACGTATATCGGTCATATGCAGTGACTATTGGGGGTTTAGAGACCCGAGTGGATATATTGTTGCTCAGTATAGTTGACTTTGATATGATATTGGGTATGGATTGGTTATCTTCATGTCATGTTATTCTAGATTGTCATGATAAGACGGTGACGTTGGCTATGCCGGGAATTCCTAGGGTTGAGTGGAGCGGTTCTATAGATTATTTACCAAGTAGGGTGATTTCATATTTGAAGGCTCAGCACATGGTTGAGAAGGGTTGCCTATCTTATTTGGCTTTTGTGAGGGATGTTAGTGCAGAGACCCCCGTCATTGATTATGTTCCGGTGGTACGTGATTTTTTGGATATATTTCCTACAGACCTGCCGGGCATGCCGCCTGACAGGGTTATTGACTTTGGTACTGATTTGGTGCCGGGCACTCAGCCCATTTCTATTCCATCGTATCGTATGGCACCGGTGGAGTTGAAGGAATTGAAAGAACAGCTTCAGGAACTCCTTGATAAGGGGTTTATTCGGCCTAGTATGTCACCTTGGGGTGCATCGGTTCTATTTGTGAAGAAGAATGATGGTTTCATGAAATGTGTATTGATTACAGGAAGTTGAACAAGGTCACAATCAAGAATAAGTATCATTTGCCTCACATTGATGATTTATTCGACCAACTTCAGGGAGTGAGGGTGTTCTCCAAGATTGATTTGAGGTTCGGTTATCACCAGCTGAAGATTCAGGATTCATATATTCTTAAAATAGCTTTCAGAACCCGATATGGCCATTATGAATTCTTGGTGATGTCTTTTGGACTGACCAATGCCCCAGAAACGTTCATGCATTTGATGAACAGTGTGTTTCAGCCCTATTTGGACTCATTCATTGTTGTATTCATTGATGACATCTTGGTGTACTCTCGTAGCTAGGAGGAGGACGCTCCGCATTTGAAAATTGTATTACATAGATTGAGGGAGGAGAAGCTTTATGCAAAGTTCTCCAAATGCGAGTTTTGGCTCATTTCAGTAGCATTCTTGGGGCACGTGGTGTCCAGTGAGGGTATTCAGGTGGATCTGAAGAATATAGAGGCGGTGCAGAGTTGGCCCAGACCGTCCTCAGCAACGTATATTAGGAGTTTTCTTGGTTTGGCGGGTTACTACCGTCGCTTTGTGGAGGGATTTTCATCTATTGCATCGCCCTTGACCAAATTGACCCAAAAGAGTGCTCCATTCAGGTGGTCGGATGAGTGTGAGGAGAGCTTTCAAAAGCTTAAGACTACTTTGACCACAGCTCCAGTGTTAGTTCTGCCATCATCTATATGTTTTTACACCGTGTATTGTAATGCCTCGAGGATAGGCATTGGTTATGTTTTGATGCAGGAGGGTAGGGTGATCGCCTATGCCTCGCGCCAATTGAAGACCCATGAGAAGAACTATCATGTCCATGATCTTGAGTTAGCAGCCATTGTTCACGCCTTGAAGATTTGGCATCATTATTTGTATGGGGTTCATTGTGAGATCTATACTGATCACTAGAGTCTGCAGTATCTGTTAAAGCAGAAGGATCTTAATTTGCATCAGCGGAGATGGTTGGTGCTCTCAAGGACTATGATATCACTATTTTGTACCATCCGGGGAAGGCCAATATGGTGGCCGATGCTTTGAGTCGCCGGG
>AWOL01S0030541.1:482-12024 GCA_000715115.1 Nicotiana otophora
TAGAAATTGTCTTAAGTTCTACAAAGTACCAAGCAAAGGACTTCAGTACACCTATAGATGCCTAGAAGGATAGCTTGTCATAGTTCTATGCATATTCACAAAGTGCGGCATACAGATTGGCTAAAGGATGAAGGAAAAAGAAGAGAAGGGTCACATAGTCGCACATACAAGGACAAAGTTGTATATGTTGCATGATAGAAGGTAACAATAGTTACGAGATTGGATGAATTCCGACCACAAGTCGTGGTGTGAGAAAGATGCCTAAAGGGGGAAATGCCCCGGACCTTCGGATTTATTCGCAGAACAGTTGCATAAATGGCAGGGACAATATTAAAGTATTCGTAAGAGCTATAGGTTATGAGACTGATAAGTGCATAAATCAACATTCGAAGAATGAACGTTCCCAAGGGGGGAATGATGTTACGCCCCATGTTTTCATAAGTGAGAGTACATCGTAAGTCAATTAATGTAAGGTCTGAAATGAGATTATATTTGAAAGTACATAAAGTAACTTAATCATGCTACCTTGGAGTTTAAAAATATTTAAGATCATGAATAACAAGTACTAAGAGGGTTGGAAGGCTTAGAATCTAAACGAATAGAAGAAAATAAGTTTCGTCGAAAGTCGACATGTTGGAAATGTTATAACATGTACTTTTGGGGTGAGACTAGGGTTATTAACATGATAAGGAGGTTATGTTATGATTTATTATAGTCATATGATAGTCTTGTGTTATGTTTTGAAGTTAAGCGAGTTGTGGAACAAAAGTTGACAAAGTTCATCACAAGTTACATTCATAAATGTACTAGAAATTAGGTCAAATGTAGTGGAGCTCTTATCCCAATATACAAGGAATTACAGTATTCTCCTAACAAATTGAATAGTTATGAGTCTAGTTTCTAACACATTAAACCGTTTGTCAATACGGCATCATAGTATATAGATATTCGCATTTTCGCGAGACTGCAGTAGCAGCTCCTAATGGGACCCACTTAGGTGGTGGACGACCCTTGAACATTTTAACGGGGTTGTACACCGCATTTTAGGCTATTTTCGACCAAGATAATTTCTTAAACTCTCTCAACACCTCTCTAACAGCTCTCCAAGGTTCCCAGTCTAATCCAAGGTGGTTTTACCTTGACCTATCCTCAAAAGTTAGCCTAAGTAAAGAAAAGAGTCTCTATGGTGTTGTGATTCCATTAAGGGTGCTTGTAAGCTAAGGAAACCTTTGGTTCGAGTTTTTTCTGATTATTTAAGGTATGTATAACACTCTATTTCTTAGGCGTAAGCTTATATATGACTTCATATGGCTGGAAATCGCGGGGAATGGCTTGGTTATAATGTTCGTATTGATGTTATGCTGGTAAATATTTTTAGTATGTTGATGATGTTTTAAATAGGAGAATAAGCAACCACACAATACCTAGAAGTTGTCCATATTGTTGTGATATCTTGTTTGGTTGGTTGATGTTACTTTTTTGATGGATATAAGTTTGCAATGTCATGCCAATATATATTATTTTATTCTAGACTATTTGAAGGTGTTTTAAGTATAAGGGAGATGGTAAAACGAGTTAGGGTTTGGTTGTGATCCAAGCTTACCGCTCGTCGTGTTAAGTAGTAGTTCTATTGGTGACATTTGTGCACTTGTGGATATGTAGGGTGAATTGTGTTGTTGGGATATTCGGTTTGTTGTGGTGCTGAATGTATATAGTTGAAGGTCGTATGTGATCTTGTTGTTTTTATGGACTTGGGGAAAGAAAGGAAAACAAGGGAGATGCTGCCCGTTTTAATAATTGAAAAGCATGTCGTTCGTTGTATGATAGCTGCATCTTTCGTAGCTTAACGATAACATTATTATCGTTGTTGTATATTAAAGTGCGATAAGACGATTTCAACGTGGTGATTAGATAGAATGAGATAAGGCATGTTAAGGCTATCTCTTTTTTAATTTTGGCATGATCCATATGATACAAACAAAACGAGCAAACATGCAACATTAACAAATGACTCTATTCTTAGAAGTAATAGGGATTCCTATGTTCTTGGTTCCCCTAGTGTCCTGTTACTATACGTCTGTTCATGGGTCTCAGAAAATACATAAGTTGATAAATTTTATTTCACGATATTAAACGAAGGCATATTTATCTTATGACATTCTGAGAGATCTTATTGACTTACTTCATTATGCATTGCATTCATATATACATGTACATTGACCACTGACCAGAAGGAATTATATACACGTATATTATATGTATATATGGTATGGGGAAAGGTTACGGTGTTATATATGCACCAGCCACCCGATCAACTGGCATACATTTATGATTTCGCCCACTGAGGACAAGATGATATGATGGGATACCCTTAGAGGCTTGATGGTGTTATGTACGTATATACCTATGAATGATATGACATTTATACCCATATACATGGAATTATGAAGATTTCATGATTATAGAGCTATTCAGACTTACAAATTGAGTCCTTTACTCCATGTTTCTTTCACGTCTTTTATATACATCTTTTCATGCCTTTCATACTCAGTACTTTATTAGTACTGAAGTCCCTTTTGCCTGGGGATGCTGCGTTTTATGCTCGTAAGTCCCGATAGACAGGTTGACAGTCCTCCTAGTATGCTATATGCTCAGTGGAAGGTGTTGGAGCACTCCACTTGCTCCGTAGTAGCCTATTTGGTCAGTATGCTCTGGGCATGTATTGATTGGTATGGCAAGGCCCTGTCCCGACCATTATGATTTTTATGTACTCTTAGAGGCTTGTAGACAAATGTCATATATATGGGTACTTGTATGGCCTAGTCAGTCTACGTTTTGAGTGTATAAATGATCATGTCAGCCTTATAGGCCCTTATGACACATGTATAAGTTTCTATATAATGCTGGATCGTCCTATGTCGAATATTCCTTTACGTTTTATTCTGGTTATCTCGAGACGGCCCTTCTGTCTTATTTACCCATGATGGTGTGATAAGAAAGATATGTTACATTGGAACTTGGTTGAGTAAGGCACATGGTGCCCTTCGCGGCCCTCCAATTTGGGTTGTGGCAATAAGACCTTCCAAGGAGCCATCTAAATACTCGATAGATAGTTGTTGTTGTAGGCGAGCTCTACAAGCAGTAGAAACTGATCCCATGAACCCCCAAAATCCATAACACATGCACATAGCATATCCTGCAAGATCAGGATGGTGCGCTCGGACTGCCCGTCTATCTGGGAATTGAAATGTTCTACTCAACTCAACTTGTGAGCCTAACTCATGCTGCACAGCTCTCCAAAAATACAGCATGAAGAGCGTGCCTCGATCGGAGATATGTACACCGGTACACCATTGAGACGAACAATCTCACATATATAGATCTGAGCCAGATGCTGTGGAGAATAGGTAGGCACAACCGGAGTGAAGTGTGCAGACTTGGTTAGTTTATCCACAATAAACCACACTGTGTCAAATTTCTTCAAAGTCTGTGGGACCTCAACAACTAAATCCATGGTAATACGATCCCACTTCCACTCTTGAATCTCAAGTCTCTGAAGCAAATCGCCCGACCTTTGATGCTCGTACTTCACTTGTTGACAGCTCAAACACCGAGCCACATACTCTACTATATCTTTCTTCATTCTTCTCTACCAATAGTGCAGACTCAAATCCTGATACATCTTGGTCACACCTGGATGAATGGAATACCGCGAAGTGTGAGCCTCCTCAAGGATAGACACATAAAACCCATCCACATTGGGCACACATATCCGTCCTCACATCTGCAACACCCCATCATCTCTAATAGAAACCTTCTTGGCATCGCCGTGCTGCATTGTGTCCTTAAAGGTAAGCAAATAGGGGTCGTGCCAGCAACAACGCTCACAATGATAGTGTCGTGCGACAACGCTCCATCTATACCTCACAACATGGTGATAAAATGAACAAATGATACATGACCCCGAGTGAAGTGGGGCTCACAAAATTAGCTGGGAAAAGAGTGTAGTGATATCGCTGATCAGTATCGCCTGCTGTGGAACCACCTGCATCCATTAAAGATGCAGTGCCCCCAGCAAAAGGGACGTTAGTATTGTTGAATAGTACTAGTATATATGACTAAACACTCTCTCAAAGAAACGAGTAGTAATGCAAGTAAGGATAGTAATAATACAGTTAAAGCCTCAAACACTTACCAAATATCAAATTAGAGATAAGATAAGTTTTAAATAAATTTCCAAATTTTAGGTTGGGAAATATTTGGTACCGGTATACCACTATTCATAATTTCGATTACAATTTTCAACACAGTCACCACCATGTGTGCGGCATGACGTCCGATCATGACCCGATCGGCTAGGATGTCTCATGCAAGACATCAACCAAATCATAATTTCAATTACAATTCTAACACAGTCACCGCCATGTGTGCGGCATGGCGTCCGATCATGGTCCGATCGGCTAGGCCTTCTCATACGATACATCAACCAAATCATAATTTCAATTACAATTCTAACATAGTCACCGCCATGTGTGCGGCATGGTGTCCAATCACGACCCGATCGAGTAGGCCGTCTAATGTGAGACATTACCCTTTTCTATCAATCATCTTGTTTCATATTTCTTGCACATCTCTTCATTTCATTGGCACTAATGGTCATAATTGTATTATTTCTCTTGGCACATTTGCCGTGTTTCATATTCCACATTTCGCATTACGTGATTCGTATTTCATGTTTCATGTTTCATATTTCATGCATGCCTTTTTACTTTCAACCATCATCATGGACTTTCCAACAATAAGGCATTTCTATTCAAGACATCTAAGCACACATTTGAGCAAAAAGGAGTTTTAGGCACATTACGATTTCTTGCACAAACTTTCATTAGCTTTCCTTTGAAACACAACTTGAGGTCAAGGCAATTTAGATATGCAAGCCCTGCTTTGAACACATTCTCAAATAGTAGTACTACATAACAAGAGCATTTGAATTAATTATTGATCACGAATCTCTTTTGACACTAGCTTATCCGGGCAATCGATTCACAATAAGCAACTCGGGACTTACATGGATATTGTGGGGTTAAGTTTTAAGAGAAAAGTTTAGCCATCATACCTTACTTGAGCTTCCTTAACTCTAAGTATTCCGGAAATCTTAGCAACTTCAATCTATTTTAGAAAAGTAGCAAATTGAATCAAAATTAGGAAGATGATCATGGTTCTAGCTTATTTGAGCGTTTTGTCAAGCACTAGGTGTATTGGCTGAAGACTGAGCAAAATACTGGGATGGCCCTGATGACCCTCCCCTGAATGTTGACCTACAGCTACCCTCTCGCTCAATTCTGTTCTTCATCTTACAGTTCTCTGTAGATTGAGCAAATGCTACCATCTTCCCATAGTTCATGTCAGAATTCAAGGCAGCTGTAGCGGCCTCATTGATAACCAAAGGGCTAAGGCCCTGCACAAACCGACATACTCTAGCCTCCATAGTGGTCAACATGTCAATAGCATACTTGGACAAGAGCGCAAACTACATATGGTACTCCCATACACTCTTTCTATCCTATTTTAGGTTCTCATACTCCACAGCACGGGCCGCCTTAGTGTCGACACGCAAGAAATGATCCATGAAATGGTTGGCAAACTCACTCTACCTTGCCTAAGGGATCTCTCCTCACGGGAGTCCTCCCACATCTCAAACCAAGAATAGGCCACCCCCTACAGGCGGTAGGAGGCCATGTCCACTCCCTCTGCCTTAGGAGCACGCATAACCCTGAGGGTCTTGTGCATCTCATCAATGAATTCCTGGGGATCCTCCACGTGATCAGTACCCGTGAACACTGGAGAATCTAACTGAAGAAACCTGTTACCCCGGGAACAAATAGAGTCTCCATTGCCTGGGTATGCGGCTGTTTTGTGGCCCGCAGACCCGTTCTGTGGTCGTATAATGCACCGCGGAATTTCCCTCTGAAAAATCTCCATGCTGGTTTTGCGATCGATGTACAACCCACAAAATTGTTTTTCGGTCGCATAATTGGCCGCGAAATGACATCCAAAAGTTGCCCAATTGACTGCCCTACTATGCGGCCATATTGCGCCCCCTAGAGTGATTCTTTAGCCGCATAGTGGGCCACGAAAATGCACTTTATCTGAAAAGCATTTTCCTTTAACTCCCCAGCATACTGTTCAATCCAAAAAGTCCGTATCGCAGCTATCATTAACACATACGCCTACCTCGGCACCACGAAACCCCGAGATTTATTCAAACTTTTACGGGGCTTTAAAAATGCAATGGTTTATGGGCTTTTGGATGATGTGGTTCGTGCTAGGGTCACTTATGGTGATCTTTGGCAAGGAGAAGTGTTAACTTGAAGGCAAGTTGAGGAGGATTCGAAGAAATTGGTCAGCTTGGTAGTGTAGGGTCAACATAGTAATAAAGGAAATTGGTTCCTTTGGTCCGGTGATACTTTACCGGTGTTTTTGCCAATACACTTGGGTTTGACGGCTTGCGTGACTTGGTTAAGTTAGGAAAATTCAGTTATGATTGCTTAGTTATGTGTGGACGGGTTTCGAATAGTTGTTGATAGTGTCGAGGACGGCTTGGGCTGGATGTCTGCCAGCGGCAAAAGGAACATGTTGTGTGTTATGCTTTTTCTCTTGTATGGGGTCACGAGTTCTAGATAGCATGGATGGTTTCAAATATTTATAAGAATGCTAGCATTATTTGGTACCACCTAAGAAGGGTGCGCACTCCAAAAGGCTCATTATGCTTTGGCTTGCAGATGCCTGACATGCATTACACTAATGGCCCGATTGATTGAATACTGATGTTCAGATTTATCTATGTGGCAATAAGGAATAATGGAAGTATTTCTTGTGTAATGATTGTGTATGATGAATGTGTCAATAATTTTAATAATGTAGTTGGGATTGCGAGATTATAGTATTCTAGGGATTTGAAGAGGATTCTCATAGGCATGTGTTATAGATCGATTATTGTAAACATTTCTATCATTATCTACCTATTTTGGGAGGATCAAAGTTGATTTGGAGGCCATTGGTGGGCCTAATGAGAATGCGTATTCTACATCAGGTCGAATTTGTCTACCCAACACAATTATTGTGGAGGGATGTAATATTAGTTGGAGTGGATCTTATTCATGTTCTGATATATTCCATGTGTTACTCTCATATGCTATGATGGGTTTTGATATATTGATTACTTTTACCTGATGTGATTCTGTTGGGGGCCTTGTGGCGAAATTCAAGGGAGATGATTCTCGTAGTGTTATATAGTTGATTGCGCCTTGGTTGTGGTCTTTCTATTTGTGGTATATTGTACTATCCATTTTTCCATGGTTATGGTTATGCACTTCGCATGTTTGTTGGTTATATGTATATGTTTGTTGATAGTGAGCATCACGGCTCGACGTATCATGTGTGTATAGGTGTTTCAATTGGGTCAGCATCATATCAGAGTTATGTTAGGATATGATCCTTTGGGATTAATTATTGTGTTGTTTTTCTCCCTTGTGTGATGGCTTCATTGCATTGCGCTTCATGGTGGTATCTGTTGAGCTTGCGGGGCGGTTCTCTCATTTGAATTTCTTCAATTATTGGGCACATCGCATTTGTCACTTGTTTGGTGCACTTATTGCATTGTATACAGCTCTAGGTAGGATTTGTGTGGCATATTGGTAGAGAAGCTTGTATTGGATGAGGTGAAGTTATTGGGCCTGAATTGAGTGCCATCAGATTTGATTAAGTTATATTTGGAACTATAGTGTCTTTAGTCAGCCTAGATTTTGGCTTTGGTTCTTGTCGGACAAGAGAACTCCATGATTGGTTGATGTGATGGGGGGTTATGTGTTTCTGTGTGTTTCTTTCATAATTGGATGTGTTCGAAGATTTGGAACAAGGTTTGTATTAATAGGATGTTAGATACCGGTAAAGTATTGGTTATTTGAATGACTATTGTTGTCGGAAGCTATGGCTATGTGTATCTAAGTTATGTGGAATATCATTTGAATACACTTGGAATATGTTTAAGGCTTAATGCAGCTTAATACTAACTTATACAGTATATAGATGCGAGAATCGTGTCTCATAATTAATTTCGGAAGTTGGAGATTGGGTTCTAAGGGTTGTGAGCTAATGTTAAGGTAATGGTCATCAGTTAGATTGTGTTATCAGACATATATAGATTGGGATGAAGTGAGATCACCCATGGGTATTGGCGTGGTGAGTGTATACAGTGACTTGATGGCTTTGGGATGATTCTTCGCACATTCGAGGATCAACATATGTTTAAGTAGGGGAGAATTTATTGACCCCGCAAGTTGTTATGAGAAGTTGTATTCAGTTATGTGGTTTGAGGTCATGTGTAGAAATGTATGGTGTATTATGACTTGTGTGCATCATTTGTTTTGGTTCCTCAGTAGTTCGTGATTGATTTGGAAGAATGATTCTCAACTAGGAAGCTTGAATTTTGTGTATTTGGCTTCGGGACAGAGTTTTTATTATTCCAATAGGGCTATATGGTAATTTTAGACTTAGGCATATGCCCAAAATTGGATTTGGAGATTTCTAGGCTGATTTGGTACTTTTGGCGAAAGTTGAAAATTTTAAAGTTTGAATTTTTCTAAGTTTCCATTGTTTGTCTATCGGGATCGGATTTTGGTTTTGTGACTTTGTACGACACCGTTTTCTCATTTGGAACATTACTGCAAAATTTGGTGTCATTCCGAGTTTGTTTAATAGGAATTAGACGTATGTTGTCTTTTTGCAATTGTTAAGTGTCATTGTAATTTTCGTGTGTTCTGTTGTCTAATTCATGGTTTTGGACTTTATTTTTGGTATTTTGATCGCGCAAGTGAGTTCGTATGAGGATCATGTACTTGTGCAAATGGTTGGAGTGGATCCTTTAGGGCTCGGGTGAGTTTTGGACGCATCCCGGAGAGTTTGAGAGAGGTTAGGATTTTTGCAGGTCCTTTGTTCTCACATTTGAGAGTAAATGGTCGAATTTGCGATTACCGCATTTATGAGATCCTTCTCGCTTTTGCGATGCTGCGTCGCATTTGCGATTTGCTATGCCTGTGTCGCATTTGCGAAGCTCTTGTCGCAAATGCGACATCTGTAGCTGATTATATGTAGTGTATTTCGGGACTTAGCTTCATTCATCACATTATTTAGCCCTAGACTCGGTAGAAGGCGATTTTGAAGAGTCATTTTCATACAAACTATTGGGTAAGTGATTTTGATCCTTTTTTATTACATAACATGATTGTTTAGGAGATTTAACATCTAATCCATGGAATTTGAAGAGATATTTTGGGAAATTCTGTCAACAACAACAACCCAGTAAAATCCCACAGATGGGGTTTGGGAGGTTAGAATTGTAACGCCCCAAACCTAGGGAGGCGTGGCTGGCACCCGGTGCCGTGTTGGCTCGAACGAACCACTCTATAACTCATTGTTTCTCTTGTACAACTATCATGGGCCAACATGGCCACAACTCGTAATTTATAACAAAAAGTTGGAAAATATTGTATCAATGAACCATCATTCTTAAAACATGAATACATACAGGCCGTCAAGGCCTCTTACATGCTATACATAATGAACCTGTGTCTACAAAGCCTCTAAGATTATTCGACATCAAATAGGATAGGGTACCGGCCTACCCATAAGTCTGTAACAAAACTCTGACACGATGACTTATAGACCCGAATGAGGTGGAGTCTTACTGATCCTTCGGTGAATGCTAACCTCGTCTACTATGAGGGATCGTCAAACTGATTATCTCTACTTGCAGGCATGAATGCATCGTCCACAACACAAGGACGTCAGTACGAATAATGTACTGAGTATGTAAGGCATGTAAATCAGTATATAAAGGACATGAAAGAAACATTGAATAAAGGACTCAACCTATAAGTCTAGATATCTCTGTAAATCATGAAATAGTTATAATGTCATGCATATGTGTATAAATATCATATAATGTATAGGTCTGTGCGTACATAATATCATCAAGCCTATGAGGGCATCCCATCATATCATCTCAACCTATGTTGGAAACATCATCAACGTATACTAACTTATCAGGTGGTGGTGCATATATAACGCCTTAACCTTTTCCAATATCCCATATACAGATAATATATGCGTATATAACGCCATATGGTCATCTGTAAATTCATATGTATAAATGAATGCAATGTATAATGAAGTAAGTCAATACGATATTTTGAAATGTCATGAGACCCATGAACAAACGATATGATAGTAGGACACATGGGGAATCAAGAATATAGGCANACTGTGTAGCATTTGCGATTTGCTATGCCTGTGTCGCATTTGCGAAGCTCTTGTCGCAAATGCGACATCTGCAGCTGATTATATCTAGTGTATTTCGGGACTTAGCTTCATTCATCACATTATTTAGCCCTAGACTCGGTAGAAGGCGATTTGGAAGAGTCATTTTCATACAAACTATTGGGTAAGTGATTTTGATCCTTTTTTATTACATAGCATGATTGTTTAGGAGATTTAACATCTAATCCATGGAATTTGAAGAGATATTTTGGGAAATTCTGTCAACAACAATAACCCAGTAAAATCCCAAAGATGGGGTTTGGGAGGTTAGAATTGTAACGCCCCAAACCTAAGAAGGCGTGGCTGGCACCCGGTGCCGTGTTGGCTCGAACGAACCACTCTGTAACTCATTTTTTCTCTTGTACAACTATCATGGCCCAACATGGCCACAACTCGTAATTTATAACAAAAAGTTGGAAAATATTGTATCAATGAACCATCATTCTTAAAACATGAATACATACAGGCCGTCAAGGCCTCTTACATGCTGTACATAATGAACCTGTGTCTACAAAGCCTCTAAGATTGTTCGACATCAAATAGGACAGGGTACCGGCCTACCCACAAGTCTGTAACAAAACTCTGACACGATGACTTATAGACCCGAATGAGGTGGAGTCTTACTGATCCTTCGGTGAATGCTAACCTCGTCTACTATGAGGGATTGTCAAACTGATTATCTCTACTTGCAGGCATGAATGCATCGTCCACAACACAAGGACATCAGTACGAATAATGTACTGAGTATGTAAGGCATGTAAATCAGTATATAAGGACATGAAAGAAACATTGAATAAAGGACTCAACCTATAGGTCTAGATATCTCTGTAAATCATGAAATAGTTATAATGTCATGCATATGTGTATAAATATCATATAATGTATAGTTCTGTGCGTACATAATATCATCAAGCCTATGAGGGCATCCCATCATATCATCTCAACCTATGTTGGAAAAATCATCAACGTATACCAACTTATCAGGTGGTGGTGCATATATAATGCCTTAACCTTTTCCAATATCCCATATACAGATAATATATGCATATATAACGCCATATGGTCATCTGTAAATTCATATGTATAAATGAATGCAATGCAGAATGAAGTAAGTCAATACGATATTTTGAAATGTCATGAGACCCATGAACAAACGATATGATAG
>AWOL01S0030545.1:4398-21483 GCA_000715115.1 Nicotiana otophora
TATTTCTTTTGCTATGCTAGTGACAGTGATGATCATATATTAAATACTAATTTTTATTTTGCTAAATAGTTATTCACATGTTAATTATAGTGCTAATATTTGGAAGCCTCAATGGCCAGATTTTATGGATAAAAAGAATTTAAAACCTGTCGTTGGTTCACATAGGCCTTCGGTGCCGGTCATACCTCCCAAGGTGGGGGTGTTACAAGATTCTATTTTGAGAAATATAATTTTTGGACTGCCAATTGAATGTTGCTTCAATGTCACTAGAAGGTGGCTTTTCTCCTGAGGGCAAAATAACATTCTTTTTGGGGATCTTTGGGGCATGATCTGCACCATCTTTAATGAAACATTCAATAGGTGAAAAATCATGGATATAGACGGCGCTAACAAGGCTATACATTAGAACATTAGGATTGTTGGGAAAAGTGGTTGCCTCGTCATCTTCCCAACCAAGGGTTATTAGCTAGTTATTTTTCTGTAGCAATTTTGGCCATTCCTGAGGGTTATAGCGGAATAGTTATTCATACTTATGGGTCGCCTTTTCCATACCTTTCTCGAAGACATTTTACAGATGATTTGCACTTTTGTTTTGAGCACTTTGTAGTATTCTGTTGGATCCTCAAGGCATTATTAATAGGAGCATTCAATATCCCATGGGCACTAACTTGTGAAAGATTCTTTGAACCACCACAGACTTTTAGCTTAAATATCTTTATGCACTATGCAGTCATGGTCGGACATGATTCCATCTATCCATTTAGAGAAATCGTCTGGATCATATCCACACAGCTTACATCGTGTAAGGACCCGTAAACTTTCACTTAAGGCCCCAACGAAGTTCATCGGTTAGCTAGTTTGGGGGTTCGTTTTACGGGCTCTAGTGAAGGAGGGGTTATTGTGCAAAATAGGGGCAAATCATCGCTTGTTGTGGAAGTCAGGGAGAAGCAATATGACAATCCATTGCTAGTACAGTTGAAGGAGAGGATTCATAAACATAAGACCATGGCTTTTTCTCGAGAGTCGTCAGGAGTCCTGTTCGGATGTACGTCATAGGGATTTGGAGTTCCAAGATGATGATCGGGTCTTATTGAAGGTTCCCCCCATGAAAGGGGTTATGCGGTTTGGTAGGATAGGAAAATTAAGTCTGAGGTATGTCAGACAGTACAAAATCATTCAGAGGATTAGTCAGGTATCTTACAAACTAGAACTACCTCCCGAGATCTCTTTAATGCGCCTGGTGTTTCATGTATCCATGTTGAAGAAGGTGGTTGGAGATCCGTCGCTCATTGTTCCGGTTGAGATTATAGAGGTTAACGAGGAATTGACTTATGAAGAGATTCCAGGTACCATTCTTGATAGGCAAGTCCGAAAGCTGAGAAACAAAGAGATTGCCTCCGTGAAAGTGTAATGGTGAAACCAATAGGTCAAAGTGGCCACCTGGGAAGCTGAGGAAGAGATGAATAAGAAGTATCCTCATTTGTTTTAATAGCTATGTAGTTGTGTCTATGATATTAAAAACTAACTTTCTACAAATGATGTTTCCCCTGAACAGCTTATGTGAAGGATACTCCTTCTTGGTAATGTAATGTTTATGGCATTGTGGCCGCTGTTGTTTCCATGTTATTTTACATCATAATGTTATGGTTATGCTGTTAGGACCGGTTTTCATATTCTCTAATTTTTGGAAATTTAGAAAGTTAGTCAAAATTTGGAACTGCTGGTATGTGAAGTAATAATTGGGTCACATTGGATACTAATGGCGGCTTTTGACCCTCATTCGAGGACGAATGATCCTGAGTGGGGGAAGATGTAAGGCCACGTAAAATTTTAACTAAAATCGGGGGTTTTGTGGTGCCGAGGTAGGCTAATAAATTTGATGGTTGTAGAAAATCTTCGCGGCGAGCTTGCTGGCTGAGGTACGAACTTTTTGGGCTGAATAGAGCATTGGGAAGTTGAAGAAAAATTGTTGCAGAACAGAGCGTTTCTGTGGTCCATTATTCGACCGCAGAACTGATATGCAGACCGTAGATCTGCCGCAGAGATAAACAGTGAAATGGGCCAATTTTGGAGGTCGTTTTGCGGTCATCTATGCGATCGCATAATCATTTCGCGGGTCGTGCATCCGTCGCAGAACCAACATAAAGATTTCCATAGGGAGATTTTCTGGCGCATTATGCACCCACATAATTGATATGTGGGCCGCACACCTTGCCGTATAGTGGACCAGACCAGCCCAGATTTTGGGATTGTTTCTGCGATCCATTTTGCAGGTCGCAGACCTGATCTGCGGTGCACTTTGCGACCGCAAAGTTGAGTTCGGAGGGTCAAAATTCTGATTTTTAAAACCTAACCCCAATTTATTAAAAGCCATTGGCTCTCGTTTAGAAGGTAGAAATCTACCATTTTAGAGTGAGGAGAGTGCTTTAGAGAGAAAGGATGAAGCCCCAAGTACTTTGTTAATCAACCCTTGCTCAAACTTTGAAATTCAACAAGGAAAACTCACAAGGTCTTCACCCAAGAGGTAAGATTCTACTCCCTAGCCCTTAATTTTGGGATTGGACTGAAAGTAGGTAATTAGAAGTGTGATTATTGATTGTTATTTATGCATGCATGTACCATCAAGGTTGCTGGGAAGGTTATTGAGCTCAAATGGATAAACGTTGGGTTGTGGGATGAAGGAATCCCCCATAGGAGAACCTTGAAACCTTAATGCACATCTACTGCTTGATAAAATACTTACATGAGTTGAAACTCTGAATATCTTCCTAATTATGGTTCAAATTTGTCATGTTTGTAATAGATTGAAGTCGCTAGGATTTCGGAACATTGTAGTAATTTAAGGAAGATCAAGCGAGGTATGTTGGCTAAACTCCTCTTGTAGAAATCAAATTACATGATGTCCTTCTATGTTGCGATTTAGATTGGCACAACTTCTTATTTCTCATGTTCCAAGTCCTTCCTAATATATTTGATAATCCTAAAATAAGTGTTGCGTTGAAAGTTATATGTACTCAAAATGTTCATATCATAAAATTATTCCCTCCGAGAATGTAATCTAGTATGATCAATGTACAAAAGGTGTTGTGATTTAAAATAATGTTTCAATTTCAAGTTAGTATACCTAATTGTGGAAGAGAAGCTCAAAATAACCTAAACTCGAAACTACACGTGCCAGTGTAGGAGTGATTAAGGGGTAAATCCCTGTGTTGATGTGATGAGATTGTTTCCCCTTATCTTTCCCCTAACTTGAAACCTTTATACTGTTTGAGGCTCTAATTGATTTCATATTTCCTTCTCCTTTACTCGTTCTATTGACAGGGTGTTTAGTACTATTCCGTACTAGTACTATTCCATACATACCAACATCCCCTATTCCCAGGGCGCTGTATCTTTAATGGATGCAGGTGGTTCCACAATAGGCTGTATTGATCAGTGATAACAGTACACCCTCTCCTAAGCTGACTTTGTGAGCCCCACTTCATTTCGGGGTCTTGTATCTCCTGTATGCTATATATATTGTTTTGAGGTATAGCCGGAGCCTTATTGCGGCACCATCATGCTACTCTTTTTCATATATTAGAGGCTCCGTAGACATAGCGTCGGTGGTACCTTTGTTTTTGGAAGTCAAAATTAAAAATGTTGTATTTGTATCATATGTTTTCACTTCTAAACTATGAATGTGTAATGTAATATTTTAAGAAATCTTGAATGAAGTTCTAACGGTAATGAAATTTGGATTGTTCATGTAACCTTATCATTGTCTAATTAATGAAATATATCTTCTCTTTATTCATGGGTGAGTTCGGATAGAAGGCATTTTACAGGCTTGCTTGGCCGGGTTATCTCAGCGAGCGCCGATTGTGCTCCCTGAGGTCGGGGAGTGACACATCAATTAACTTATGATTTACTTTTATGTACGAAAATATGGGGTATAACAAACTTGTATGTATACTTGTATGAAATAACAATTAAACATTTTATGTTATTGAATAATTCTATATTTGTATTAAAAAATTCTTATTTTTGTCTTGAATAGTTTCTATTTAAGATAAGCTTGTCTAGATGATTAATCTTGTTAAGTTTACAACTTACACAAATTCAAATGATGATTGGAAACTATAGTGACCCAGCTGGTTGTTTTGTGTATTTAACCCTTGTTTCCCCTTTGAAGCTTCCTCTCTATGTATTTATGGTTGTGTGACTGTTGGGGATGGTTGGTTGGATTTTGGTTGGTTTGATTTGAAATACATAGTTCCTAGTTTGAAAGTTTAAGTTGGAAGTGTTGGCTAAGTTTCACTTTTGTGGAAATGACCCCGAAATGGTATTTTGATGGTCCCATTAGGTTTGTATGGTGATTTTGGACTTATACAGTATACCAAAAATTGAATTTAGAGGTTCCTAGGATGAATTGGCTCTTTTTGCTGAAAGTTGACAATTTGAAGGTTTCAAAATTCCTAATTTTGACCATGAGTTAACTTAGTGTTTATCGGGAATGAATTTTTGTTTCGGGACATGAAATAGATCCATTTTATCATTTGAAACTTGTGTGTAAGGTTTAGTGTCATTCAAAGTTAGTTTGGTAGGAATCAGACGCTCAGTTGTGTTTTTTGAGGGCTCGGGTGAATTTCGGACGTGTTTTAGAATGTTTGGCACTTGTTTCAGTGTTGCAGATGTTGTTGGTGTTGCAGATCTCGCAAATAGGAGAACCAATTCGCATTTCAAGCCTCACATTTTCGAGGTATCAGTCGCATTTGCGAAGGAGTTTGGAGCCTGGGCATGTCACTTTTGCGACCTTGTGGTCGCTTTTGCAACGTTGACTGCTAGAGTGAAACTTTGCTTTTGCGAAGTCAGTGGTCGCATTTGCGATCAATGGGTCGCACTTCCGGAGTTCGCATTTGTGAATCCCAGATCGCAAATGCGAGATCTGTAGCTGGTTTTTAAAAGGGATTTTGGAACTTAGACTCATTATTTCATATTTTGAGATTGGGAGCTCCGTTTGAAGTGATATTGAGGAAGTTTTCACCAATTTGGGTTGGGTATGTTTTCCTGATTCAGATTTGTTTATTTTTCATTAATATCATCTTTTATTTAGCATTTAATTGATGAATCAATGAGTGAAATTGGTGTTTCTGACAAAAATTTTCTAAAAATAAAAAGTTGATATTTGAGAGTCGATTTTGTAAGACCCTATTAAAAGATTCCTAATGATTTAAGATTTAAAGTGCGCCAACGGTATTTCGGAATAACATATTTGGATATTAAAGAAGACCCATGGGATAGAACCACATCATTTTGAAATGAAAATATATGTTTTAGGTGTGTTGGAACATACTAAGGTGTTTTGTGAATGGCAAGAACTTGTGTGGAACAAGTTGGATACATTAAGTGGAAAGGATGTCTCAATTCGCACAAGATCCTAATTCAAATGCATGCTGCTTCAAAACTATAAAGACATAGGAGGTTATATACCAATCAAATCAAAGCTCTTTGAGTCTAGTTTCCAACACATCAAACTGTTTGTCATTCAGGTATTTTTACAGAATGTTATGGCCATTTTACCGGACCTACGCCATATGCGCGCCCAGATTCGCGGCCGCGCATCATAGACGGAATTCTGCCTAAGATGAGCGACCAAATGCGTGGTCACTTGCCCAGGTGCACGACCGCGCACGGTGGAGCCCATTAAATACCCCAAGGCCTGGTAGAGAGAGGGGCTAAGTCATTTCTTTAAGCTAGGGCTTGCATATCAAGGGAAATCCGCCCAACACATCCCTCCTATGAACCAAGGGAATGTTTTTGGAGTATTGCGAGTTGATTACTACTCCTTAGAACGTATGTTAAAAATGATTAATCTTGAAGATCCATGGATTTCCATTCAAATCCCCAAATTGGTCAAGAACCCTACAAGTTGGGATTTTCAAGAGTCTCACTACAAGAGGTATGTCTGCCATCTCTAACTAATCTATGGTGATTATTTATGTATGAAATATGTGTTATAACTTATGGTATGGTGATTGGAAGCCTTAAGTTTTCAATTTAAATACATACCCATTGTGGAGATTCAAAGGTGATTATATGATGGAATTTTGTTGGTTGGGTGTGGGTGGATGGTCATGTATGTGATGTTGGAAGTTATGAATTGTTTAAGATTGATGGTGGGATAAATTGTTGGTAAAATGGTAGTAGTTGGAAGAACTAATTCTATGGTTAATAGATATAGAGATTCATGGTTACTATGTGTTTGATAAGGTGCCTAAATGGCCTAAATTATAAAATCTATTACTAATATTGGTCCCATTAGATGTTGTTATTGTAGATTGAAGTTTCTTAGTGTAGTGGATCATCGCAGTATTATTAAGGGGAAAATTCTAGGTATGTTGTCTAAACTACTCTCTTATAAATAAATTTCATGATGTTCCTGTAAGTTTCAAAGATGATTGGCTCAGGTTCCTAATTCCTATATGTTACATCTTGTACTTTAATACTAGGATGAGTCATAGTAATCCATATGAGCTTGAAGGGATTAAGACCATTCACAAGGTTATAAATGATTTGTGATTATGTTATTGCAAGACCCCGTAAGTGTAACAACCTTGATACCGTTATATACATTTGATATGGTATTTTGAATGGAACATTCTTGTAAAAAAACGGTTTGAAAAATATGATTTTATATAGTTATTAATATTACTACTTTCGAATATGCTTTGAATTATATACAGAATATAAGAAAGTTTACGAGATATTCTTTATTGTAAAGATAGAAGTTATATTCTCACAAGAAAAAAAAAGGTTATCTTTTTACCATTTTAAAAATTAAGCATACGAAATTTGTACTTTTTATATGAGATTAGGAAAATTAGAAGTTGAGAAAATATATGTATTTTTACATGGATGTTTTAATAAAATAATAGTGTATGTATTGATTTTATATGGTACCACATGACTATGATAGTAAAGTATATGAGATGTGTTAAAAATGAGTAGTATTTTAAGTAATTTGGGATAATTCTAATTTAAGCACAATCTAGACAGACGAGTTATGTTGATCGAAAGTTCGTGATGTTTCTTACATGGTAGGAGAGAAGGTACTACTCAAAACATCGCCTATGAAGGGTGTTATGTGATTCGGGAAGAAAGACAAGTAGAGTCCTTGGTATATTGGGCCTTTTGCGGTACTTGAGAGGATTGGAGATGTGGCTTATAAACTTGCATTTCTCGCCTAGTCTATCGTGTGTTCATTTAGCGCTTCATGTATCTATGCTCCATAAATATGTTGGGGATCCGTCTCATGTTTTGGACTTTAGCACAGTTCACCTGGATGTTAATTTGACTTATGATATAGAGCCGGTGACTATTTTGGATCGGCAGGTTCGAAAGTTAAGATGAAATAAAATAGCCTCAGTGAAAGTGCAGTGGAGAGGTCAGCCAGTTAGAGAAGCTACTTGGGAAACTGAGCAGGAGATATGGAGCAAATATCCACACTTATTTGACACTCCAGGTATAATTCTAAACCCGTTAGAGGATGAACGTTTGTTTAAGACGGGGAATGTAAAGACCCGACCGATTGCTTTGACTATTACAGCCTCGTTTCCCTATTTACTGCTTATTCTGTGTTCAATTATAGTTATGTGACATGTCGGGGAGGTTTTAGAATGAATTGGAACACTTAGTTCCAAGATTTAAAGCTTAAGTTAAAATAATTGAAGAATGAAGAATTATGTGTAAACGGTCCCGGAATGGAATTTTGATGGTTCCCATAGCTCCCAATGGTGCATTCTGACTGAGGAGTGTGTCCGGATATTTATTTAGAGGTCCGTAGTAAGGTTTTGCTTGAAATGGCGAAAATAGGAAATTTAAGTTTGGAAGTTTGACCGGGGAGTTGACTTTTGATATCGGGGTCGAAATCAGTTTCTAGAAATTTTAATAGGTCCATTATGTCATTTATGACTTGTGTGAAAAATTTAAGGTCAATCAGATTTGATTTGATAGGTTTCGGCATCGAATGTACAAGTAGGAATTTGTTAGTTTTCATTAGGGTTGAATTGGGGTATGATTCATGTTTTTAGCATTGTTTGATGTCATTTGAGGCTTCGACTATGTCCTTATTATATTTTAGGACTTATTGGTGTCTTTGGTTGAGGTCTAAGGGGCCTCAAGTGAGTATCGGATGGTTAACGAATCGAATTTTGGACTTGTAGTTTTGCTGAAGTTTTCTGGTGCACTGTCTGGTTTCCTTCTACGCGATCATATAAGAAGGTTTGCGGTTGCTCAGGCTAACTTGGATAGATTAAATATGTGGTCTATGTGATTCGTTAGGTAAGTCCGCGATTGTGAAGCTGTTGGCAAGCAGTACAGGGCGAACGCGTGGATAAAACCGTGTTTGCATAGAGTGAAGGAGGCAACTAGAAAATTCACGCGCTGTGCTATACGATCACATATGGTTGTCCTCGATCATGTAGGGTAGAGGATGTTGTGCTTCGCGATCGCGTGAAGGGATCCGCGATCCCATAAGATACAACTATGGCAGGGGAAAATTGTTCTTCACGATGGCGTGAGTTGGTCGACAACCGCATAGTGGAAATGACCGGGCATCAGAAATTATGTTATATTCGTCTCATTTTCCCTTTTTGACGATTTGGAGCTCGGGGAAAGGCGATATTCGGGAGATTTTCAATGGAAACATCGAGGTAAGTGTTCTTAACTCAATTTTTGTCAAATTACCCGAATCTATTGTTTTCTTTAGCATTTAATTGGTGTTTTAAGTTGGAAAAGAATTGTGAAAACCCTTAAGGTTAAATTGAAGATTTGAGGGTTGAGTTGATGTTGGAATTTGGTAAACTTTGTATGGTTTGACTCGTGGTTTGATGGGCATTCATATTTTTTGACTTTTGTTGGGTACCGAAATATGGGCCCCACTGGTGATGTTTGAGTGGAATTTCAGATTTTTTGGAAACTTTGTATTTTTATATTGAATTAATTCCTATAATTTATGTTGACTGTATTGAATTAATTGTGACTAGATTCGAGGAGTTTGTTGGCTTGATTCGCAAGGCAAGGGCATATTGGAATAAAGAATTACACGGTTTGAGGTAAGTAACATTTCTAAACTTTGTTCTGAGGGTATAAATTCCCGCAATTACGTGTTATGTGACTCATTTAAGGTGACACACATGCTAGGTTATGGCGTGTGAGCGTGCACCGTAGAATTTGCGACTTAATTGATTTCGTGAAATTTCATAACCAAATAATCCTGTCATTATCCACATATCCTCCACATGTTAGAGTAATTGAGCTGAGACTTATATCAAAGCTCATGTTTAGACTACGTGCTGATATTTTTGGGCCCCATAGAGGTCGTGCTATTGTTGAATTAATTGTTTAAAAAATTATTTTACACTTAGTCATATCTATTATTTGAATATCATATCTCAGTCTCTATTGCCATTCATTGATACATCATATCATTTTGTCGGGCTGATTTTCATGACATTGTGAGCCCGAGAGACTGGACAGATTAATGACTAAGTGAGGCCGAGGGCCTGATTGTGAGTTATATTTATGGTATCAGGCTGTACGCCACAACATGCTCTATTGATTTATGCCCGGACCTGGCTTATTATATTTCTTGGGCTGAAGGAGCCCCTCCGTAGTCTGCACCCCACACAGTCAGCGCATTGGATATTATATTTGGGATGGAGTTGTTTTGGCATGGAGTTGTCGTATATATTCACATTTGAAATGGTGTTCCCAGGGCATGAAGTTGCCTTATTTATTTATATTTGCGATGGACTTCGCAGGGCATGAAGTTTCCTTATTTGTTTACATTTGAGATGGAGTTCCCAAGGCATGGAGTTGCTTTCTTTCATTTATATCTAGGATATATTGGCCATATACAGTACTAAGTGATTAACTGTCTGTTGCTATTTATATTGAGGGGTTGATCTTCACTGGGCTGGACCTGCCCGTACAATACTAAGTGATTGAGTACTCTGAGAGTGTGAGTACGTGATGCTTCCATGGTAGTATACCATATACAACATGTACATTGGCATGTAGATATAGAGATGCCATATTCCTCCTATCATACAAAGTTGATTTATTTTACTTGTACTGAGTAATCTGTTGAACTTGAAAACATGCCTACATTTCTGTGTTGTTATTTCATATTGGACTGTATCTGTTGAGCTTGTCACTACTTGCATCCCAAAGGTTAGGCTTGTTACTTATGAAGTACACGGGGTCGATTATACTCACACTACACTCTGCACTTCGTGTGCAGATCTAGGTACTTTCGGATACGGCGACTGCTAGGTTTCGGAGAATAACTGTTGGAGATTATCGAGGTAGCTGCTGGGCATCTGCAGACCTTGACTCTCTTTTCTTTCAGTTATTTGTATTGTTTTATATTTCCAAACAGTGTTTTATCAGTAAGACTATGTCATCATTTAGATGCTAATGTACTCAGTGACACCGGGTTTTGGGAGTGTATTTGTATCCGTATTTTTGGGATTTTCTATTAAATCTAAATGTTATGTTTTCAATCATAAAAGAATTTATGATTTATTGAGGTTGTCTGCTTGCCTAGTAATGAGATAGTCTCCATCACGACAGGTGAGATTTTGGGTCCTAACTGTGTCACATGTTGATTGGGTGAGTATTTATGAGATTTATATGTTTTCTACATCATTAGTAGTGTTGGGAAGGTTTGGAACAAGGTTCTAGTTGATATAACGATAGTTACCAGTACTGGGTTGGATTATGGACACCTATTATGGCCGATGGTGTTGATATGGGCTGATGGATGATGTGTTTCATCATGTAGTTATATCTTATTGACTTATGCATGAGTGTTTACGGCGGGTTGCGGTTGATACAGTGTGTTTATGTGAAGATCGGGGTTTTGCTGAAATGCTTGGATGTTGAAATTTGGTTATAAGGCTTATTAGTATGGGCGGAAGGAATAATCTTCAGTTGAGGTGGTGTTTTTAGGCTTCTGAAGATCGGGGTGACATGGGATTACCCGTGATAATGTGTATGGTGATTTCATTCAGTGATTTGATTACTTCAAAATGGTTCTTGGCATGTTCGAGGACAATTTTTTTAACAGGTGGAGAATGTAACGACCTGGCCGGTTGTTTTAAGTATTGTAGCCTCGTTCCCCTATTTATTGTCTCTAATATGTTCATTTGTGGTTACGTGACTTTCCGTGTTAGTTGGTTTGGTTTCGGGTGTGTTTCATAGTGAATTGTGACACCTAGTCCCAAAGTTGGAAGCTTAAGTTGAAAGAGTTTACCGGTATTTGACTTTTGTGTAGATGACCCCATAATAGTGTTTTGATTGTTCCGGTTGCTTTGAATAGTGATTTTGGACTTAGGCATATGTCCGAATGTGAATATGGAGGACCGTAAGTTGTTTTGACATAAATAGGTGAAAGTTGAAAAGTTAAAGGTTAGGAAGGTTTATAGGTTTGACCGAGAGTTGACTTTACTGATATAGGGATCAGATTATTAATTCGAAAATTAGAATAGGTCATTTAGTTCATTTGGGACTTGCATGGAACTTTTCAGGTCATTCTGAGGTGTTTAGGTTTCTTTGCCTTTAGTTTTATATTTAGAAATGTTCATTAGTTCATTAGGCTTGAATTGGGGCGCGATTCTTGGTTTTGTTATTGTTTGATGTGATTTGATGCTTTGAGTAGGTTCGCATTATGTTTTGGAATTGGATGGTGTGATTGGCCAGGGTCCCGGGGGCTTCGGGTGTGTTTCAAATGGGTTTTAGACCATTTCTTCATGTGTTGGAACAATTCATTTCTATGTTTCTGGTATCCCACTTCGTGATCTCGAAGAATGTGTTGCAATCGCATATAGTCTTCGCTGGCAGGTGGCTTTTTACTCTTCGCGTTCACGAAGATAAGGATGTGTTCGCAAAGCCTTGGGGTGTTTGTTCATCGTGAACATGAGTGTAAGTTAATCATGTTACTTTTGAGGTTGTAAATATTTAAGATCATGAACTGTAAGTACCAAGAGGGTTTGAAGGATTAGAAGCTAAAATAATCAAAGAAAATAAGTTTCATTGAAACACCAAGTTAGGAATGCTATAACCCGTACTTTGGGGGTGATACTAGGATGATTAACATGATAAGAAGGTGATATTATTAGGTATTTTAGTCATATTATAGTCATGTGTTATGTTTTGAAGTCAAATGAGTTAGGAAACAAAAGTTGACAAAAGTTGTCGCAAGTTACGTTGATAATATTTCATAAACATTAGGTCTAATATTACTGAGGTTTACTCTTAATTTAATTGGATTTTCAGGGTGATCCAGCCATAAAATTAAATATATACAAGTCTAGTTTCCAACGCATTAAACCATTCGTCGATACGCCAACGGAGTATACATATATTCAATTTTTCACAAAACTGCACAAGCAGCTCCGTTTGGGATCCACAAGTGCGGTTGAAGTTTATCTTGATATATAAAGTTGTAGCCTTCGTCTCTAAGGCTCACTTTGACCCAAATCAGACCTAAAAAGTCTCTCTAGACATCCTAAATACATCCTTAAGGTTTTGAAGAAATTACATCATGCGCAATTAAAAATCAAGACGCGAACACATCAACGCGATACTTACGACATAGGTAAGACTTTGTCATCCCCCTTTCTACTTATAACTCGTTTTTTGGAAAGATCTTCGTGGTTAAGGAAGCTTTTCACCTTTATATTTTACTTATACAAGCATAAGTAAGGTGTGGATAAAAGGGAACAAGGTTTGGCAGCAAGAACACAAGAGGTATGTACGGTTTTCGTTTTGTTTTCGACATGATTTGGTTTAGCTATGTTCTAGCCTTTCTTTGTGATCTTTTAGGCTTGTTCAAGGAAAATATAAGCATTTATTGTATCCTTGTATATTATTGAATCCCACATGTGAATTGTGGAAGGAAATAGATTAGGTTGGAACTTCAAAACACAACAAGAGCAAAAGGGCAAATCCCCATTTGGCCTATGCCATTTAGAATTTTGTTTGTTCCATTCCTTTGATGTTTTATGTATACCTAAACCCCATATGATCTTAATAGATTCATTTAAGATTAAATAAGCTTAATTATCATGTGTTGATGCTTATATTTTTCCTAAATCAGATTTAGACATTCATGTCACAAGTTAGCCACTATGATTCGACATTACATTCACAATTCCGTTTTGTCGATCGTTTGACACTATTGTGGATAACTAGATCTACTTTAGTTTGATTTTATCAACTAGGCTGATTATCCATTCCCATGTATATTGCGGTGCTTTCTATTATTTTTTGGGATCATCAAGTTTTAGGGAAAACTCTGCCGAAATATTTGGAAATTCGAAGAGTTTGACAAATATTGAGTTCCTTGGTTCTAAATTGGTTATAAAGGGATCCTAATGTGTTAATGTATCTTAGTATCTCATGTACATAGTTTCTCCCTAAAATGGTGATAGGCTCCTCTTTCCAACTTATGGACAACGAGCGTCAAATTACGTTTATGATTCTGTTCATGGTTTCCTTCATGATCTCCTTAGTCCATATGGTATTTCCACATGTCTTATTCCTCATACATGCTTTCATTGATTATTCTTGAGGGATATATCCCATAACACCAGCAAGGCCTATTGATTATATGCTGGGGGATATAGCCCATAACACCAGTCGGGCCTGTTTATTATATATTTACTTGCTTGGGTGTGGGGGAGGTATAGCCAATAATACCAGTCAACCATGTTATGTATGCGTATATAGCTACAATGTCACAACTCGCACTTTGGAGTTGTGATTTCGGCCAAGAACTGGTGAGAAACGGTCCTTCTGATGGTCTGACATAGAACTGTCTACTCGGGCAACTTGGGCTTTTTAATTTTAAGCATATATAAGGGGGTATAGGTGATGAAAGCTCCGACCTGCCTCCGCCATACGTGCTGCAACCAAGCCGTATCGAACGAGCTACCTTGGGGGTGACCTCAAGGGCCTGCCTAGATGACTCAAAGGAGTGTCAAAGGTATCCATACGAGTTTGGGAACTCTATGGATGGCGCAACGGCTTCGGGCTAGCGTTGGGAATCAAAGTGGTGCTGGAGGCTCGATGTGTGGGACGGCCAGCCCCGCGGCCTGCCGAATATTGGAACGATACCTCCGTGCCGATTGGATACTTGATGCACCAGTCATAGGGGCATCATGTGTCGACTTATGATCATGGCTTGGGTTCAACCATGCAAGCAAGGGTACGCTGGCCTAAAGGTGCAGTTGTGGGGCGACACTGCACTACTCGGGATGGAAGCGTGTCGCGAGGGCAATGTATAGGCATGGCACGAAAGACGCGCATGACAATCGCCAAGGGCTAAAAGTTGCCTTACTCGGGCGAGGCACGAGCTAGTCATGGATGCACTAGGCGAGTGTCAAGCTTGAGGATTGGGTTGTACACGCGGGATAGATGCTCGGTCTTGGGCGAGGGATAAGACATGTCCTAAGCCAATCCTCTAGGGCGCGCATGGATTGAGATCCTAAGATGAAGCGCCACGACATGTCTAGGGCCAAGGGCGTAGACATCTTACGGGGGCACAAGTTGGGGCGAGCCTACGGGCGAGCCCCACCAACAGGCACAGGATCGTGCTTGGGTATCCTGGGATAGGAAACAGGCTAGCCGGCAATGAGGGGAACTTCCAGCGCCACACGGGCGAGCAGGTGCCGCTACCCAATGTAAGGATTTGGGCCCGTGACACTTGGTATTAGAGCTGATTAAGGCCATACTATGCCATGGCACAACGTCAAGGCAAAGGGTGGATATAGCGAGCACCTTTTCCGACTCTGACTGGCCTAAATCTAGCCAAAACCAATTTCACACCATGAATATAACTATAAAAAATTAATACAATTAATCAAATCAAGACTTTAATAATAAATTAGAAAATTGCCCTAAAAAGTCGACCCGAGCCCACATCTCAGAATCGGGTAAAAGTCACAAAATTAAAAAACCCGTTCAATCACGAGTTCACCCATACCAAAATTTCTCAAATCCGATACAAAAATCTCGATCAAAACCTCAAAACTCGGCCTAAGGATTTCTCCTCCCTTTTTCACAAATATCTCAACCCAAAACCTTAATTAGATGAAGAATAAATGATATCTTAGTGGAAAGTAATCAAAAACAAGTCAAGAATCCTTACCCGAATGTTTCCTCTAAAAAATACTAGAAATTGTCCCTCAATCTGAGCCCTCTACACCTACGAATCCACAACCGCATATGCGGCTCCGCACCTGCTGAATTTCCATCACATGTGCGGAAATCGCTCATGTGGACCATGTCCGCTTCTTCAATCAACAAGCCTCCCAAGCTTTACCGCATCTGCGCTCAGTTTTTCGGTTCTGCGGTGCCGCACCTACGGCCACAAAATGCACAGGTGCGATTGGACCAGACACATCAATGCTTTAGATGTTCACCAAGTCAAATTGTGTTTTGGATTCAACTCCGAATCACACCTGGGGCCCTCGGGACCCCGTACGAACCTAGTTGAGCCGTCAAATCACATCAAACAACATCACAATCATGAATCGCACCTCAATTCAAGCCTATTGAAACTAAGAAATTCCAACTTCTACAAAGGACGCCGAAACCTATCAAATCACGTACGATTGATCCTAAATTTTGCATACAAGTCACATTTGACAGTATAGATCTACTCCAACTTCCGGAATCAGAATCCGACCTGATATCAACAAGTCCATCCCCGGACAAACTTTCCAAAAATCCTCAAATTTCCAACTTTCACATACTAATGCCGAAATTACCTACGGACCTCCAAATCAACATCTGGACGCGCTCCTAATACCAAAATCAACATACAAAGCTATTGGAACCGACAAAACTCTATTTTGGAGTCGTCTTCACACAAGTCAAACTATGGTCAACTCTTACAACTCAAACTTCACACTTATGGACTATGTGTCCCATTCCACTCCGAAACTTTCCCGACACCAAGCACGCTGGAAAGTCATGTAAGCAAAAAACTAAAGTAGAGAGGACAATAAATAGGCGATAGGGGATCATTCTCTCAAAATGGCCGGCCAGGTCGTTACATCCTCCCGCTCTTAAACCAATCGTTCGTCCTCGAACTGGGGCTACCAGATGGAACGCTATAAAAGCAAACCAACTAGTCTATGCAATACCCATGGTATGGATAATACGGTGGCACTCCACAAGAAATCCCTGGGCATCCTGTGACGCTAAGAAACTGAGGGTAGGAGGGTGTTAATTCTTGTACCTCCCGAGCCTGATTTGCTACCCCTCTAAAACTGCTGCCCAAAACATGTGGTGAACTGGGGCTACCAGCTGCACTAGTATGACTTCTGGAACCTGGTTGACCTAAAACCCACTGCTCTGGGTATGGAGAGGGAGTCTGTGCGCCTCCCCCGAATTGAGATGTGGCAGGAGTGAGTGGGATCAACCTTGCCTGAGCTAAACTGCCGAACATGCTCATAAACTGGGCAAGGGTATCCTAAAGAGTTGGTGCAGTAACAAGCATCTTAGGTTCCTACGCTCCAACTAGTGCTACTGGTGTCTCCTCTCTAGCAGTTCATACGGGTCCTTTGGCTGCACCACGTGGATGTCCTCGGCCTCTACTCCGGTCTCGACCTCTCGCCGCTCTAGCATGGGCACGGGTGTTTGGTCATCTGATCTAGATGTATGTATCCTCACCATCTGTGAGAGAATAGAAATATAGAAGTTTAGAATCCTGAAGTCAACAATTTCGCACGACAAGGAATCAATGAAGTGAAATTTTCCTACCAGTTCCATAGCCTCCCAAAGATAAGTACAGACGTCTCTGTACCGATTCACGAGACTCTACTAAACCTGCTTGTGACTCATAACACCTTTGAACCTAGGGCTAGGATACCAACTTGTCACGACCCGAATTTCCCCTGCGTAAGATATAATGATGGCACCTAGTCTCTAACACTAGGTAAGCCTCACAATTTCGGAAATACTTAAAAAATTAACTGAATAACGACTAAACTTCAAAAGATATATATACCTGAAAACTGCCGCTCAACATGT
>AWOL01S0030545.1:23885-35445 GCA_000715115.1 Nicotiana otophora
GTTTACCCATAACAGAGGAGCCGGCCCCACCAGGCAGGCGGCCACGGGTCATAACGCACTCTTCGCACAGCCGTAATAGTATGATCGATTTGACGAAGATTCCCATATAGATCTATGAATCTACAGCCAAACCAAATGGGAATCTTAGGTATAGGCAAAGATGGGAGGGATGCGAGAGAAAGCTGGCTTTATTTGAAGGCCTTTGAAAGCCCCAAGACATATAGTTCGCATGGAACTGACGTCTATTTTATAGGACTGAGAGTTTAACAATAATAAATTACAGAAAGTTAACAACATAACACATAGCTGTAAATAATTGGGGCGCTCCCGAGGTACCGCCTCGTAGTCCCAAAAGTAAATATGCAGCAAGGGAGCTCTCCAGGTACCGCCTCATAAACCAAAACGTAAATATGTAACAGGATAGCTACCGAGGTACAACCTCGTAGATCCAAAAGTAAATATGCAACAGAGGAGCTCATCAGGTACTACCTCGTAGTCCCAAAAGTAAATATGCAACAGGGGAGCTGCCAAGGTACCGCCTCGTAGTCCCAAAAGTAAATATACAACAGGGGAGCTCCTGAGGTACCGCCTTGTAGTCTCAAAAGTAAATATGCAACAGGGGAGCTGCCAAGGTACCGCCTCGTAGTCCCAAAAGTAAATATACAACAGGGGAGCTCCTGAGGTACCGCCTTGTAGTCTCAAAAGTAAATATGCAACAGGGGAGCTGCCAAGGTACCGCCTCGTAGTCCCAAAAGTAAATATACAACAGGGGAGCTCCTGAGGTACCGCCTTGTAGTCTCAAAAGTAAATATGCAACAGGGGAGCTGCCAAGGTACCGCCTCGTAGTCCCAAAAGTAAATATACAACAGGGGAGCTCCTGAGGTACCGCCTTGTAGTCTCAAAAGTAAATATGCAACAGGGGAGCTGCCAAGGTACCGCCTCGTAGTCCCAAAAGTAAATATACAACAGGGGAGCTCCTGAGGTACCGCCTTGTAGTCTCAAAAGTAAATATGCAACAGGGGAGCTGCCAAGGTACCGCCTCGTAGTCCCAAAAGTAAATATACAACAGGGGAGCTCCTGAGGTACCGCCTTGTAGTCTCAAAAGTAAATATGCAACAGGGGAGCTGCCAAGGTACCGCCTCGTAGTCCCAAAAGTAAATATACAACAGGGGAGCTCCTGAGGTACCGCCTTGTAGTCTCAAAAGTAAATATGCAACAGGGGAGCTGCCAAGGTACCGCCTCGTAGTCCCAAAAGTAAATATACAACAGGGGAGCTCCTGAGGTACCGCCTTGTAGTCTCAAAAGTAAATATGCAACAGGGGAGCTGCCAAGGTACCGCCTCGTAGTCCCAAAAGTAAATATACAACAGGGGAGCTCCTGAGGTACCGCCTTGTAGTCTCAAAAGTAAATATGCAACAGGGGAGCTGCCAAGGTACCGCCTCGTAGTCCCAAAAGTAAATATACAACAGGGGAGCTCCTGAGGTACCGCCTTGTAGTCTCAAAAGTAAATATGCAACAGGGGAGCTGCCAAGGTACCGCCTCGTAGTCCCAAAAGTAAATATACAACAGGGGAGCTCCTGAGGTACCGCCTTGTAGTCTCAAAAGTAAATATGCAACAGGGGAGCTGCCAAGGTACCGCCTCGTAGTCCCAAAAGTAAATATACAACAGGGGAGCTCCTGAGGTACCGCCTTGTAGTCTCAAAAGTAAATATGCAACAGGGGAGCTGCCAAGGTACCGCCTCGTAGTCCCAAAAGTAAATATACAACAGGGGAGCTCCTGAGGTACCGCCTTGTAGTCTCAAAAGTAAATATGCAACAGGGGAGCTCTTGAGGTACCGCCTCGTAGTCCAAAAAGTAAATATGCAACAGAGGAGCTCATGAGGTGCCGCCTCATAGTCCCAAAAGTAAATACGTAACTCTTAACCGATGGAACAACGAATTCACAGCAAGGAATCCTACAGTTTAAGACTAAATACAAAATCAAGGAAACATGAATTCGACTATGCATGTTGCACAAATGTTAAATAAAGATTTAGATATGTAGACAAGCGATATTAGGAAAAACATGATAACTACACATGCTGGAATAACTCATTTAGATATAGACATGATACTACTTAGGAAAGACCAAATTTTTAATATTTAGCTCGTGTACGCACTCGTCACCTCTTGTACACGACACTCACTTATCACAAATTGTTACAACACTAACAAATCCTAAAGGTATTTCCCCGCACAAGGTTAGACAAGTCACCTACATCAAGCCAAGCTCAATCTGTCAATAAGAATGCATTTTCCTAGACTTTCCGACTCCGATTGGCCCAAATCTAGCGAAAAGCAATTTCATACCATGAATATCACTATAAGAAACTAATCCAATTAATGAAATCAAGGCTTCAACAAGAAATTAGAAAATCATCTCAAAAAGACGACCCATACCCACATTTCGGAATTTGGTAAAAGTCACAAAATTCGAACACCCGTTCAACCATGAGTTCACCCATACCAAAATTTCTCAAATCCGATACAAAAATCTCAATCAAAACCTCAAAAATCAGTGTAAGGATTTCTCCACCTTTTGCACATATTTCTCAACCCAAAACTGTAATTAGATGAAGAATAAATGATATCTTAGTGGAAATTAAACAAAACCAAGTCAAGAATCCCTACCCAAATGTTTTCTATGAAAAACTCTTGAAATTTTGCCTCAATCCGAGCTCTCTAGGTTCAAAAATGGAGAATTAAATTAAACCCTTGGAATTTTCCCTTTTCTGCCAAGCGAAGTCGCACTTGCAAACCAACAATCGCTTCTGCGGTTCCGATCCAGCGGAATTTCCATCGCAGGTGCAGTTCTCACTTAGCCAAGGCAAAAGCGTACATGGTTCAAACGCGTACATTGTCCTAACGCGAATGTGCATCTACGATCTACATACGCAAATGCGCATCTACGATTTCTCTTCTGCGGCCAAGGAGCGCTTATGCAGACGCGCTCTTATGGACCATGCACGCTTCTGCGATCAACAAGCCTCCCGGGCCTTTCCGCTTCGACCCTTATTTTATCGCTTCTGCGGTGTCGCATCTATGTCCCAAAATGCGCAGGTGCAAATGTGCCAGACACAGCAATGCTTGAGTTGTGCACCAAGTCCAATTTTGTTCCGGATTCAAGTCCGAATCACACCCGGGGCCCCCGGAAACCCGTTCGAATACACCAACAAGTCCTAAAATATCAAACGTACCTAGTTGAGCCCTCAAATCACATCCAACAACAATGCAAACATGAATCGCACCTCAAATCAAGCCTATTAAAACTAAGAAATTCCAACTTCTACAAATAACGCCAAAACCTATCAAATCACGTCTGATGGATCCCAAATTTTGCACACATATCAAATTTGACATTATAGATCTACTCCAACTTCCGAAATTAGAATACAACCCCGATATCAAAATGTCAACTGCAGGACAAACTTTCCAGAAATCCTCAAATTTCTAACTTTCGCCAACTAATGCCGAAATGACCTACGGACCTCCAAATCAATATCCGGACGCGCTCCTAAGACCAAAATCACAATACAGAGCTATTGGAACCGACGAAACTCTATTTTGGAGTCGTTTTCACACAAGTCAAACTATGGTAACCTCTTACAACTCAAACTTCACACTTAGAGACTATGGGTCCCATTCCACTCTGAAACTCTCTCGAACCTGACACTGTGCACCCCGGCAAGTCATGTGAGCATAAAATGAAGTAGAGGGGACAATAAATAGTGAATCGGGGATCGTACACTTAAATCGACCGGTTGCGTCATTACATTAAATAGATTAAGATCACTTACCCAATTGTTATAAGTGAAAATCCCTCCTAAATATCGCCTCTTACTGAGTCTAGGGTTCTAATATATGATAAACAAAGCTAAGTACCGGTTTCTTCAGCTAAAGAAGGCACTCGGATGTGAAATAGGGATCGCAAAAACAAACCCCGATAGCCCACTCAGAGTCGCAATTGCGACTAAGGCTTCGTAATTGTGATGATAGCCTACTTCGCAAAAGCGACACAATGGTCACAAATATGAATAAACCCAGCTCTATATTGTCTTTGAAAATGAGATAATGGTGTCGCATCTACGATATATGGACCTCCCCTGCCCTCTTCGCAATTGCGACAACTGCACCACGAGCAACTTGTGACCAGCTCAATCCAATCTGAAACACGTCCGAAACTCAACTGAGCCGTCAAGGCCCTACACCAAATATTCTTACAAATCTAAAAACATCATACAAACTTGCTCGCGCCATCAAAACACCGCTATAACATCTGGAACCATGAATCGGACATCAAAACGCATGAAATTGCACCATGAATGCAAGAATCACTAGAATTACAACCAAGCATCTGATTCCTATCAAACAAACCTATTCCAAGTCCCAAAACTAAAATCCAAACCCGATTGGTATAAAGTCAACCTAAAATAAAACTTAAGAAATTTCCAAACCTTAAAATTGCCAACATTCGACAAATCAAGCAAAACAAGGCTAGGAACCTCTGAATTCAATTTAGGGCGCACGCCTAAGTACGAATTAAATATACATACCTATTGGAACCATCAAAACACCGCTCTGGGGTGGATTTCACAAAAGTCAAATCACGATCAATATTTCTAACTTAAGATTCTAGACTAAGAACCAAAGGGGGAAAATCAACCCAAAACCTTCCCAAAACAAAACCATCCCCATAAGTTATAAATCAACAAATACACGCGTGTGAAGCATCAAAAGGGGAAATAGGGCTCAAATAGAGAAAATGATCGGTCGGGTTGTTACAGGTTCACTGTTGTCTTGCCTAACGACAATGTTGGGTGCTATCATGGTCCAAAGTGGGATATGGGTCATGACAGTGATTGTATGTTATTAAGTGGGGCATTTGAGCCAGGAATCTGAAGTGTTATAAGAGTGTGTGTATTTGATGATATCTTTGTGAAATTATTACTTGACATGTATATTTAACATATAGGCATAGAGATGCATTTTCCTCGTGATAGACGGTAATAGGACATTTGATAACTTGGAATATATATTGACATGTAGGCATAGAGATTTATTTACGTCATGCTAACTTGTAAATGAAAAGGCACATCCGTAGTTGAAAGTGTGGGAGAATCACAGTTCTAGATAAACTCATATTTCTGTGATTCCGTGAAAGATTTGGACTTAAGTTGTTATACTTGTAAAGCATGTCTACGGTTCCCATATTTGTGATCGAGTTGAATACGAAACCATTTGAGTTATTTACTGTTATTTGCATTATCATATCCTTCATTGTTGCACCCTATTTTTCACGAGTCAAAACAAGATTCAACTTGTGGTTTCCCTATTGATGATAAAAGAGAGCCACCACCAATTTCAAGGCATACTAGGGTACCTATTTAATTACTAAGGTCATTTCTTTATTATTATTCTAACCGGTGAGACTTTTGTAAGGGTTATTGTTCTTATAAAGGGAAGGTGTTAGGCACTCCTTAAAATCTACCTGAGGTAGCTCCATAGGACTTACACTAGATGTAAAGGATTAGTTGTCTATATTCTACCTAACTAGTGTTTTGGGGTACAACATACTATATATATCTAATTTAGAACTTGCTATTTAAAAAGAGGATGTGTAGTTTTGAAATGATATAAGTTTATAAAAGTCTTGAAGATATTGAACACCCCATTTGTTGCCCAGCGATTTTCGCTTCTACGGGCACACTGTTGCATATGCGATGCCGCACCTGCGGAAAGATCCATCACAAGTGCGGTTCCAACTAATCCCAAGATGTTTCGCTTTTGCGGACCAATTGCTCGCACATGCGAGCCCGCTTCTATGGAGCCTTGACCACACCTGCGGTCCTTCACAAGTTCCTCACAACTCCTCTTCCACGGAAAAACACTCGCGCCTATGGATGTGCATCTACGCCCAGGTGTCCGCACTTGCGAAGCTAGGCCTGGGCTTGACTTCTCCGCTTCTGCGATGCACCCTCATTGCACCTGTCACCACACCCGCGGAGTGGCCAAGCCCTTCGCGGGTGTGGTGACACTAGAATAGGAGACCTTAGCAATTCAGCCAAGTCAAATATTATTCCAAAGTTAATCCGAGTCACACCCAGGGCCTTCGGGACATCGTCCGAATATACCAACAAGTTCCAAAACGTATAATGGACCTACTCAAGGAAACACATCACATCAAACAACATCGATTCTACAAATCATAATCCAATTCAAGCCTATTGAAACTATGAATATCCAACTTCCAAAACTAATGCCAATTCATACTAAAACAACTCCGATTGACCTCACATTTTGGACACAAGTCATAAATGACATGACAGACCTATTCTGATTTTCAGAATCAGAATCCGACCCAGATATCAGTAAAGTCACCTTCCAGTAAAACTTCTCAACCTTCCAAACCTTCAACTTTCTATCTTTCGCCAATTCAAGCCGAAACGATCTACAAACATCCAAATCATTATCAGGACACACTCCTAAGTACACAATAACCATTCGGAGCTATAGGAATAATCAAAATTCCATTCCGGAGTCATCTACACAAAAGTCAAACTACGATCAACTCCCTCAACTTAAACTTCAAACTTAGGGACTAGGTGTCCCATTTCACTCCAAAGCTCACCTGAACCAAAACCAAACACCCTAGCATGTCACAAAACCATTATAAAACATAGAGGTGGCAATAAATAGGGATCGGGGCAAAAATACTCAAAACAACCGGCCGGTTCCTTACATCCTCCCTCTCTTACAACAAACGTTCATCTTTATACGATTATATAGACATACATGACGTAATGATAAGATGAGGATAATTGCTACACATATCACGCTCGGTATCCCAAGTCTCCTCCTCAAGTGGTTGACCCATCTACTTAACCTTCAATGAAGCAATGCTCTTCGACCTCTAATTTCGGACTTGCCTGTCCAAGATGACCACCGGCTCCTCAACATAAGACAAATCCGTATCTTACTATACTGGGAGAAATCCAACACATGGGACGGATCACCGTGATACTTTTGGAGAATAGAAACATTTAATACTGGATGAACTGTTGCTAGACTAGGTTGCAATGCAAGCTTGTAGGACACCTCCCCAATCCTCTCAAGAATCTCAAAATGTCCGATACGGAGTGCTCAACTTGCCCTTATTCCCGAACCTCATAATACCCTTCATAGGAGAAACTTGTAGCAAGACCCTCTCTCCAACCATGAATACAACATCGTGAACCTTTCGATCCGTAAACATCTTCTGTCTAGATTGGGCTGTACGAAGCCGATCTTTAATCAACTTAGACTTTTCCAAAGCATCATGAACAAAGTTTGTACCCAATAGCCTCGCCTCACCTGGCTCAAACTAACCCACTAGAGACCGATACCACCTCTCATACAAGGCCTCATGCGGAGCCATCTGAATACTCCATTGGTAGATATTGTTGTAAGAAAACTCCTCAAGCAGCAAGAACATATCACAATAACCCCTGAACTCCATAAGATAGGCACGAAGCATATCCTCCGATTTATGAATAGTGCGCTCGGACCGTCTGTCCGTCTGAGGGTAGAATGTTGTACTCAATTCAACTTGTTTGCCCAACTCACGTTGTACGGCTTTCTAGAAGCGTGATGTAAACTGCGTACCCCTATCAGAGATGATGGATACGGCACACAATGAAGTCGAGTAATCTCGTGAATATAGACCTGAGCCAGCTGCTCTAAAGAATAAGTAGTCACAACTGGAATGAAGTGAGCCGACTTGGTTCCTATCCACAATCACCCATACTGCATCAAGTTGCTTTTAAGTCTGTGGGAGCCCAAAAACTAAATCCGTGGTAACTCGCTCCCATTTCCACTCGGGAATCGCAAGCCTCTGAAGCAACCCACCTGGCCGCTAATGCTCGTACTTCACTTATTGACAATTTAGACACTGAGCCACATACTCCACTATGTCTTTCTTCATCCTCCTCCACCAATAGTGCTGCCTCGAGTCCTAACACATCTTAGTGGAACCCGGATGAATGGAGCACTGCAAACTGTGGGACTCTTACAGAATCAACTCTTGTAACCCATCAACATTGGGCACACATAGCCAGCCCTGCATTCGTAACACACCATCATACCCAATAGTAACCTTCTTAGCATCGTCGTGTTTGATCGTGTACTTGAGGACAAGAAAATGGGGGTCATCATACTGACGCTCTCTGATACGATCATATAAGGAAGACCGAGAAACCACGCAAGATAGAACTCGACTCGGATCTGAAACATCCAACCTAACAAACTGGTTGGCCAACGGTTGAACCTCCAATGCTAATGGCCTCTCCCTTGCCGGTAGATATGCTAAACTGCCCAAGCTCTACTTCTTTCGACTCAAGGCATCGACCACCATATTGGCTTTCCTAGTATGATATAGAATGGTGATATCATTGTCCTTTGGAAACTCCAACAACCTCCGTTACTGCAAGTCAAGTTCCTTCTATTTGAACAGATGTTGTAGACTCCGATGATCGGTATAGACTCACAAGAAACACAGTACAAATAGTGCTGCAAAATCTTGAAGGCATGAACAATAGATGCTAATTCCAAGTCATGGATATGATAATTCTTCTCATACACCTTCAGTTGTCTAGATGCATATGCAATCACCCTACCTTTTTGCGGTAACACCGCGCCGAGGAAAACATATGGCGCATCACAATACGTAGTGTAAGACCATGAACTCGTAGGAAAAAACAACATTGGGGATGTACTCAAAGTAGTCTTGAGCTTTTGATAGCTCTCCAACACTCCTCATTCCATATGAACGGAGCACCCTTCCCGATCAATCAAGTCATAGGTGCAACAATACATGAGAAACCCTCTACGGAATGATGATAATATCCTGTCAAAGCAGGAAAACTCCGGATCTCAATGGCTAAAGACGGTCTAGGCCAACTCTACACTACTTCATTCTTCATCAAATCTACCCTGATCAACTCACTCAACACCACATGACCCAAAAGCGCCACCTAATCAAGCCAGAATTCTCACTTTGAAAATTTTGCATATAACTTCTTTTCTCTCAAGGTCTGAAGCACAATCCTAAAATGCTGCTCATGATCCTCCCGGCTCCGAGAGTACACTAGGATTTTGTCAATAAACATAATGACGAATGAGTAAGATAGGGCTGGAATACACTATTCATCAAGTGCATGAATGTTGTTGGGGCGTTGGTCAGCCAAAATGACATCACAAGGAACTCCTAATGACCATACCGAGTCCTAAAAGCAGTTTTTGAAATATCCGGATAGTAAATCTTCAACTGATGATAGCCTGACCGCAAATTAATCTTTGAGAACACCCTAGCACCTTGTAGCTAATCAAATAGGACATCAATGCGTGGCAATAGATAGATGTTCTTTACTCTAATCTTGTTCACTTACCGATAATAAATCCACATACACATAGAAGCATCCTTCTTCTTCACAAACAAGAGCACCCCAAGGTGACACACCAGGCCGAATAAAACCCTTATCAAGAACTTCTTGCAACTTCTCCTTTAACTCCTTCACCTCCGTTGAGGCCATATGATATGGTGGAATAGAAATGGGCTGAGTGACCGACAACAAGTCCATGCCAAAATCGATATCCCTATCGAGCGGCATTGTCACGCCCCAAAATTGAGGAGCGCGATCGGCGCTCAACCGATTAAACCCAGACGAGCAAGCCTATTAGATTTCCTTCTACCNTGAACAGATGTTGTAGACTCCGATGATCGGTATAGACTCACAAGAAACACAGTACAAATAGTGCTGCAAAATCTTGAAGGCATGAACAATAGATGCTAATTCCAAGTCATGGATATGATAATTCTTCTCATACACCTTCAGTTGTCTAGATGCATATGCAATCACCCTACCTTTTTGCGGTAACACCGCGCCGAGGAAAACATATGGCGCATCACAATACGTAGTGTAAGACCATGAACTCGTAGGAAAAAACAACATTGGGGATGTACTCAAAGTAGTCTTGAGCTTTTGATAGCTCTCCAACACTCCTCATTCCATATGAACGGAGCACCCTTCCCGATCAATCAAGTCATAGGTGCAACAATACATGAGAAACCCTCTACGGAATGATGATAATATCCTGTCAAAGCAGGAAAACTCCGGATCTCAATGGCTAAAGACGGTCTAGGCCAACTCTACACTACTTCATTCTTCATCAAATCTACCCTGATCAACTCACTCAACACCACATGACCCAAAAGCGCCACCTAATCAAGCCAGAATTCTCACTTTGAAAATTTTGCATATAACTTCTTTTCTCTCAAGGTCTGAAGCACAATCCTAAAATGCTGCTCATGATCCTCCCGGCTCCGAGAGTACACTAGGATTTTGTCAATAAACATAATGACGAATGAGTAAGATAGGGCTGGAATACACTATTCATCAAGTGCATGAATGTTGTTGGGGCGTTGGTCAGCCAAAATGACATCACAAGGAACTCCTAATGACCATACCGAGTCCTAAAAGCAGTTTTTGAAATATCCGGATAGTAAATCTTCAACTGATGATAGCCTGACCGCAAATTAATCTTTGAGAACACCCTAGCACCTTGTAGCTAATCAAATAGGACATCAATGCGTGGCAATAGATAGATGTTCTTTACTCTAATCTTGTTCACTTACCGATAATAAATCCACATACACATAGAAGCATCCTTCTTCTTCACAAACAAGAGCACCCCAAGGTGACACACCAGGCCGAATAAAACCCTTATCAAGAACTTCTTGCAACTTCTCCTTTAACTCCTTCACCTCCGTTGAGGCCATATGATATGGTGGAATAGAAATGGGCTGAGTGACCGACAACAAGTCCATGCCAAAATCGATATCCCTATCGAGCGGCATTGTCACGCCCCAAAATTGAGGAGCGCAATCGGCGCTCAACCGATTAAACCCGGCCGAGCAAGCCTGTTAAATTTCCTTCTACCCAAACTCATCCATGAATGGAGATAATACATATTTTCATTAATTAGACAATAAGGTGATCATGTCTATAATATAAATTCATTACCGATAGTTTCATTATTCTAATGCCTCAAATGGAACAAGTTATACAACCACAACACAACATAGTTTGCCTTTTCCAGCGCCAATATACAAACCCACACCATGTCTACGGAGACTCTATAGATAAAGAAAAGTACTATGATACTACCGGCAACAAGTCCCTGACTATACCTCAAACACAATACACAAAGAACAAAATATACATGACCCCGAAATGAAGTGGGGCTCACCAAGTTAGTTGGGAAGAGGGTGTACTGCTATCACTGATTAATGTCTCTTGTTGTGGAACCACTTGCATCCATTGAAGAAGCAGCGCCCCCTCCAAAAGGGATGTTAGTACCGTCGAATAACACTAGAATGTATAACTAAACACCTTATAATATAATGAATAATATTACAAGGAGAAACAATCATAAAATCAATGGAAGCCTTGAACAATACCAAAACATCAAGTTAAGAACCACTTAA
>AWOL01S0030549.1:3298-15575 GCA_000715115.1 Nicotiana otophora
TGTTCCGGAATTCTAAGAAAATTCAATCTATTGTAGAAATATAACAAATTGAATCAAAATTTGGAAGATGATTATGGTTCTAGCTCATTTGAGCATTTTATCAAACACTAGGTGTGCATTAAGGTTTCAAGGCCCTCTTTATGGAGGATTCCATCATCCCATAACCCAATCTTTACCATTTTTAGCTCAACAATCTTCCTACATACTTTGATAACACATGCATGTAAGATAACCAATCCTTTTGCCCAGAAATTGTCTTTCTTATTATCCATTTCTACACAAAATTCGAAATTAAGGGTTAAGGTGTAGAATCTTACCTCTAGGATGAAGACCTAGTGAGTTTCCCTTCTTAATCTTCCAAAACTTGGGCAAGAATTGAAGCACAAATATTGGAGAACACCTTCTCACTCTAGGGCACCCTCTCTCACAATAAAATGTCAGATAATAGCTCAAAAATGACCCAAAGAGTGTATTTAACGAAATAGGGCCTGGTTTTAAAAACCCAAAAATGGAGCTCCGGAACAAGGTATGCGATCGCATAACCGATATGCGGACCGCATATCGGTCGCATAATTGGTTACAAAATGGCCAAAAGAACTGTCTGTGTATGCGGTCACTATGCGATCCGCATAACCTTTATGCAGTCGCATAATGCACCGCATAACATTTATGCGGTCGCATAGTAGACCGCATAATTGCTTCCAATTGGCCCAATTAATTACCTCACTCTACGGCCATTATGCGGTCCGCAGAGTGGTTCTGCGGTCGCATAATGGACCGCAGAAATGCACTTTTCCGCCAAAAAAATTCTTTTGTTTTTCGGTGCATTGTTCAACCCAATCCTTTCCCGCGACTCGGACTTTCTACAATCCTCTAACACGTAATCCTATCCCGGTACCATGAAATATTATTTCCTTTGCAAACTTTACCGGGCTTTACACTTAAGTACTTCAAAATTTTCCGGGGTGTTACTATTAGTCACTGCCCGGGCATGTGCTCTAGATGCACCACGTGCCCTTCCTAGGCCTCTACCCCAGCCCCAGCCCCAGCCTCGCGCATCTCTAGCAGGGGGCGCGGGTGTTTGATCATCAGGTCCAGCAGTGCGTGTCCTCACCATATGTGAGAATAGAAAGACAAAACTCAGATTTCGAAATCAACAAATTCTCACGATAAAGAATCAAAGAAGTAGAATTTTCCTAACAGTATTGCTCTGATACCAACTTGTCACGATCCCAATTTTTTATTTTAGGATGCCGTGATGGCACCTAGTCTCTAAAACAAAGTAAGCATAACATTCATTGATATCTTACCAGAATTAACAACTAAGATAATAAGATAATTAGATAAAACTCATAAGAACTCCAAATCAGAACATCTATAACAAAATTCCCAAAACTGGTTCAAAGGAGTCATAAGCTCTACAGAAGTACACTGTAAATTCCTAGAACAACAATGTCTAAATAAAGAGTAAACAATAGTAAAAGTATGGACAGAAGGTGACTCAGAGGCCTGCGAGCGCCAAACAGGTATACTTGAAGTCTCCGAAATGTATGGCCAAGTCACTGATGCCTAGCCTGAGCTGAAGTACCTGGATCTACACAAAAATATACAGAAGCATAGTATGAGTACACCACAATGGTACCCAGTAAGTATCAAGCCTAACCTTGCTAGAGTAGTGACGAGGACAAGTCAAGAAACCTACTAGGATAAGAGAAGACTGAAAAAGCTATGATATTGGCAAATAATGGAAGACCAGGAAATAAATGATTATAAAGCAATTCAATAATATAAGCTAACAACGAAATTTAAAGCAATAAAGGCAACAAGGAGTGAATACATGATAAGAACAGCAAGAAAACAATATGGACAAATACATGGAAGGCAAATAAAAAGATAATAAAAGTATTCAACCAACAAGCCTCTTTAACACAGAATGTACAACAAGAATCACAATCGAGGTACCGCCTCGTATCCATATTTTTCAATTTCAAAATCACAACATTTCCTTATACCTCCGCGTGAGCTTACATTAAGATATTTTTGAAAACATTTTTTTCCGAAATAGCTACATGCACTTTAGCTCTCTTATGTTGCCGTGTGGCTTCAAGTAATTTCCTTACTAGCAACACGCACATAAATCCCACATTATGACGCCGTATGCACATTAACCCCTATCCTTATACTGGCATATACGCATCAATATCACAACACAATAACAACTTGCACCACAAATGCCTGTATGCCACAATGTGGAAAATCAACAATACAGAAGTTGCCATAACATATAGCCCACAACTCAACCATAATACGAACAAGAATCTCAATAATATCAAAATGAGCGAGAATTGCTCAACAAGGAAAGATTTCTCAATAATCAACAACTTTAAATAAGAATAATCTGATAAATAAGGAGATAACATGACAATAAGAGAGATAACAAAGGCAATTAAGGCATATAAGAGCATGTTTGACAATAAAGGATAGAGCATGTGACAGCAACATCAAGTAAAACATGTAAGAGCAATTTAATAATGGAAGATCTAGCATTATATTTTAATTTCTAATTAAATGCATGAAAGAGTCTAAGAATCTAAACTGGCCATAATACCACATATAAGTCCGTGTACACACTCATCACCTTGTATACACATCTTTCACATAATCCAAATAACACAAATCAACCCAAAGCCTAAGGGATAGTTCCCCCACACAAAGTGAGGTAAGATATTTACCTCAAACAAGCTAAATCAACCCACTAGTAAGCCTTTTCCACAAAAATCCAACTCTAGACTGCTCGAATCTAGCCAATATAACTTAATGCCAACACTACAAACCATAGGAAATGATTTCAGATAATAAAGCTGCACTCTTTGAAAAACATCAAATGGTAAACTCAATAGTCAACCCTGGGACCGCACCTCGGAACCCAAAAAAACTTATAAAATCCAAACTCCAATTCCGATACGAGTCCAACCATACAAATATTATCCAATTCCGACCTTAAATCGACCTTCAAATTCTCAATTTATAGTTTAGGAAAGTATTCACAAAATCCCCAATTTCTCCGAATCAAAACACTAAATAAATGATAAAAACAATGATGGAATCATGAATAATAAGCAAATCCGAGTCAAAAACATTTACCCCAATCCAATCTTTAAAAATCCCCTCCAAAATCGTCCAAATCCGAGCTCTCTAACTCAAAATATGAAAAATGGAATAAGCCCTCGATTCACCCCTATTTTTGCCCAGGTATTCCGCACCTGCGGGAAACCAGTCACTTCTACAGCTCCGCATCTGCGAAAAAATCATCGCAGATGCGGCTTGTCATTAAGTCCATGAAAAATCGTTTATGCGGAGAAAAATGTGCGCTTCTGCTTCTGCTGACCCCTACATGTTTATGAGCGTCTGCTTCTGAGGAATCATAACCGCACCTACGCTCCTAAGCCAATTCTCCACACTCTGCTTCTGTGGAAGAAAACCGCATTCGCGGTGGTGCACTTGCGCATGAACCACTGCACCTACGGACCCAGCATTACCTAGCCCCATTTCGCACCCGCAGCCATGCCCTCGCAGGTGCGATTGCACTAGAACTCAGCTTTTCTTCAGCAATCATCCTAAGTCCAAAATGAAACCGATTTCAATGTGAATCACACCCGGGACCCTCGGGACCCCGTTCAAGCATCCCATCAAGTCCCAAAACACATAATGAACATAGTCAAGTTCTTAAATCACATCAAACAACATCAAATCTACGAATCGCATCCCAATTCAAGCCTGTTGAATTAATGAATATTCAACTTCTAAAACTAATATCGAATCATATCAAAACTACTCTGAATGAGCTCAAATTTTTCATGCAAGTCCCAAATGACACAGCGGACCTTTGCCAACCCTCGGTCAAACCTATCAGCCTTCCAAACCTTCAATTTTCCAATTTTTTTCCAAAGAGCACCAAATCAGCCTACGAACCTCCAAATAAATACCCGAACATATGACTAAGTCCAAAATCACCATACTAAGCTATCAGAACCATCAAAACTCCATTCTAGAGACATCTACACAAAAGTCAACCTCCGATCAACTCTTTCAACTTAAGCTTCCAACTATGGGACAGTGTCCCAATTCACTCTGAAACTCACCCGAAACCTAACCAACCGCTCGACAAGTCACATAACCATAATTGAACATAAAGGAGGCAATAAATAAAGGAACGAGGCTAAAATACTCAAAACAATCGGCTGGGTCATTTCAGACCGCATCGGCTGAACCATCAATTAAGGAGCCACCACGATTGGAGCTTAAAGTCTCCCAAACCTTCTCAGGTATGCTTTCTTAGGACCCAACGCTAATTTACCTATTATTATCTTATCTTGTTTGTTAGATGTGTAGGTTGAACATCTTTTACATGTGTTGAGGGAATAAAATATTGCAATTGGTTGGACCATTGTAGGTACAAAAGGGTATCATCCTATCCTTCTACATGCAAATGATTCTATTAGAAGAATGGCACAAATATTCTAGAGAGCAACAAAGAAGTCTGAACTCGAATAGGAAAGAATTGGTGAAGAAAGAGGTAATCTAGTTGATAGATATGAGAAACATTTTCCCCATCTCAGACAGCAACTAGGTTAGTCCAATTCAATGTTCCAAATAAAGGTGGGATAATTGTGGTACAAAATGAGACAACAAGTTAATCTCTACTCGAACAGTCACGGGTTGGCGGATCTATGAACTATAAGAAACTGAATAAAGCCACTTGGAAGGAGCATTTTTCCTTGCCATTCATTGATCAGATGTTGGATAAATTGGCAGGGAGGTCTCGCTTTTGCTTCTTGGCTGGATACTAGGGGTACAATCAGATCTCCATTGCTCTTGAGGATAGAGAGAAAACATTATTCACATGTCCATATGGCATGATTACCTATCGAAGAATACCGTTTGGCCTATGCAATGTACCTGCCACATTCCAAAGGTGTACTGTCAAGACCCAAACCTAAAGAGACGTGCTGGCATCCGGTGCCATACTCGGCCTGAGCGTACCACTCTATAATTGTGAACTCTAGAGGGGTAACCCTTAACTCAGACCGATGAGGCCATATTCTGAATCATCTAAAAATAACGTCTACAACCAGTAATACCAAACTAAACATCTACATAGGGCTGGTAAAGCCACAATACTGATATATAAAATGTACAGGACTCGTCTACAAGCCTCTAGGGATAACTTAACTGTATCATGGTCTGGACAGGGCCTCGACCTACCCATCAAACATGTATATATAAAATGGACTCCAAGGTATAGACCTGGTAACTCCGAGGAAGTGGAGCTTACCAACCAAGGTGATGTTTGACTTTGTCTACTGGGAAGGTCTATATAGCTGTCTATCATGACCCGCAGGCATGAAATGTAGCATCCCCAGCAAAAGGGATGTTAGTACGAAAAATTTTACCGAGTGTGTAAGGCAACAGAATAACTGAAAGCTGATAATATAATAACTGAAAGTAACTGGGAGTCAAAGATAATCTAAAGATATGCTTACCTTCTAATACTGACTCATCTCTCTCAATATAGTAAGTAAAATATAAGTCCATCCCTATAAGGCTCGGTATGTATAACTGCTCTGCCGTAGTAGGCTCACTCATAGGCGCTCAGCCATACTAGACTCTGTATCTAGGCCAGTCTGGGCTTGCTCATAGGCGCACGGCCATATTAGGCTCGGTATATAACTTACCGTCTGATCAGCGGTTGCCCAATAGGGGCCTGCCCACCGATTATAGCTCGGTGGTGGTGGAAATACTGTAATACTATGTATATATAGACTCTCTGCTCTCCTGACTGAAAGAAGACAATACTTAACTAAATATAAAGTCCCGATAAGGGAGAATACCGTAGCTTAGGAGACTAGGATAATGTACGTAAATTCAGGAATACGAACTTCTATTTATGCCTCGTTATTAAACGTATGTAGTTACAGGATCATGCAAAAATAAAGGAAAGGTTTAGCCTTAACATACCTTAACTCAATTGAGTCCTTAATACCTTCCAAGCAATTCTTCAAACAACTCAACTCAATCTACCACAGCATAAGGATATTCAAAATCAGTTATGAGTAAGGCTAAGTTCGCAACTTAAACTAGTAGCTCGTTTACGTAAATTTGGGCACCATATCTCCTGTAACTAGGCCCTCCTCCAATACCATATACCAAAAAAAACAAGAACACAACAATAATATGTATACATCATTTTCCAACCTTATCTCCATCACAATATACCACAGAACAACCCACACACCCTAATCACTTCATACATAAAACGACAACCAAGGTAGTGTCAAACAACCTAAAACATGTAACGACAAATGACCAGCCCACCATTCCATCATTATGTGGTGTTTATCCGCGCCTTTCCTCCTCCAAAATTCCATAAAACATCAGCACAAGAGGCCAACACGAGTGGACTACAAAACAGTCCACTAAAAGTGAAATAAATTAAACTCACGACTTCCGATCACCACCCCGTAAGTTCTAACTATTAGAAAACAAATTTATCAAGCTTCCTTAACATTTAAAAACTTAAATAGATAAAGTAGGCGTTTTATTCACTATCCAGTACCTTCCAAAACTCAAACTACAAAGAAAAAGAGAGGTGATATACCGCTACTTATGTCGTAGTGATCATTCTAATGTTATCGCTTCTAGATTTCGTACCCGGGATGTTAATATTCTTTGGAACCCTTGTAGAGAGATCAAGGTTAAGTTTATGGGGGTTCTCTTGTCGTTTTCTATGAAAAATGAAAAGAGAGACGATTTAAAACCTATATATATATCAACTTTTGAAAAGTCAAAGAGGTGCTAGCTTGGCACCCTAGCACTGGCCCTTCTTCCGACGCTTTTATCTATTTATCCGGATGTCGTATGAACAAGTTAAGACTGTTAGAAACTACATTCCAAGATCTTCAATTTTGTTTACCATATGTCCCAAAAAGACCTCATAGAACACATGATATATATTGCTCAAATAGCTTTAGTGACACACCTACTTGTCACCTATGCAGTCTGCGCAGTCTCGCCAAAATGCAAATATGTGTCGTATCGAAGAACGGTTTAATGCATTAGAAACTAAACTCATAGATCATCAATTTGATATGTGGATCATCCTGTAATTCCCTGTGTATTGATACAAAATCTCAGCTACATTTGACGTAATGTTAAACATATTTAGGAATGTAACTTGTGATGACCTTTGCAAACTTTTGTTCCACAACTCGCTTGACTTCAAAACATAACATACGACTATAATATCACTAAACTAACTCATAGAATAACCTCCTTATAATTTTAATCACCCTAGTCTCACCCAAAAGTACACGAGTATAATATCACCCTTAGTAACTGCTCTACCGTAGTAGGCTCGCTCATAGGCGCTCGGCCATACTAGACTTTGTATCTAGGCCATTATGGGCTCGCTCATAGGCGCACGGCTATATTAGGCTCGGTATATAACTTACCATCTGATCAGAGGTTGCCTAATAGGGGCCTGCCCACCGATTATAGCTCGGTAGTAGTGGAAATACTATAATACTATGTATATATAGACTCTCTGCTCTCCTGACTGAAAGAAGACAATACTTAACTGAATATAAAGTCTCGATAAGGGAGAATACTGTAGCTTAGGAGACTAGGATAATGTACGTAAATTCAGGAATACGAACTTCTATTTATGCCTCGTTATTAAACGTATGTAGTTACAGGATCATACAAAAATAAAGGAAAGGTTTAGCCTTAACATACCTTAACTCAATTGAGTCCTTAATACCTTCCAAGCAATTCTTCAAACAACTCAACTCAATCTACCACAGCATAAGGATATTCAAAATCAGTTATGAGTAAGGCTAAGTTCGCAACTTAAACTAGTAGCTCGTTTACGTAAATTTGGGCAGCATATCTCCTGTAACTAGGCCCTCCTCCAATACCATATACCAAAAACAACAAGAACACAACAATAATAACATATATACATCATTTTCCAACCTTATCTCCATCACAATATACCACAGAACAACCTACACACCCTAATCACTTCATACATAAAACGATAACCAAAGTAGCGTCAAACAACCTAAAACATGTAACAACGAATGACCAGCATACCATTCCATCATTATGTGGTGTTTATCCGTGCCTTTCCTCCTCCAAAATTCCATAAAACATCAGCATAAGAGGCCAACACGAGTGGACTACAAAACAGTCCACTAAAAGTGAAATAAATCAAACTCACGACTTCCGATCACCATCCCGTAAGTTCTAACTATTAGGAAACGAATTTATCAAGCTTCCTTAACATTTAAAAACTTAAATAGAGAAAGTAGGCATTTTATTCACTATCAAGTACCTTCCAAAACTCAAACTACAAAGAAAAAGAGAGGTGATATAGTGCTACTTATGTCGTAGTGATCGTTCTAATGTTATCGCTTCTAGATTTCGTACCCGGGATGTTAATCTTCTTTGGAACCCTTGTAGAGAGATTAAGGTTAAGTTTATGGGGGTTCTCTGGTCGTATTCTATGAAAAATGAAAAGAGAGACGATTTAAAACCTATATATATCAACTTTTGAAAAGTCAAAGAGGTGCTAGCTTGGCACCTAGCATTGGCCCTTCTTCCGACACTTTTATCTATTTATCCGGATGTCGTATGAACAAACAGTTAAAACTGTTAGAAAGCACATTCCAAGATCTAAAGATTTGTTTACCATATGTCCCAAAATGACCTCATATAACACACAATATATATTTCTCAAAAAGCTTTAGTGACACACCTACTTGTCACCTATGTAGTCTGCGCAGTCTCGCCAAAATGCAATGATCTCTCTACTCCGATGTCGTATCGAAAAATGGTTTAATGCATTAGAAACTAGACTCATAGATCGTCAATTTGATATGTGGATAATCCTGTAATTGCATGTGTATTGATACAAAATCTCAGCTACATTTGACCTAATGTTAAACATATTTAGGAATGTAACTTGTGATGACCTTTGCAAACTTTTGTTCCACAACTCGCTTGACTTCAAAGTATAATATACGACTATAATATCACTAAACTAACTCATAGAATATAACCTCATTATAATTTTAATCACCCTAGTTCACCCCAAAAGTACACGACTATAATATCACCCCTAGTAACTGCTCTGCCGTAGTAGGCTCGCTCATAGGCGCTCGGCCATACTAGACTCTGTATCTAGGCCATTCTGGGCTCGCTCATAGGCGCACGGCCATATTAGGCTCGGTATATAACTTACCATCTAATCAGAGGTTGCCCAATAGGGGCCTGCCCACCGATTATAGCTCGGTAGTGGTGGAAATACTATAATACTATGTATATATAGATTCTCTGCTCTCCTGACTGAAAGAAGACAATACTTAACTGAATATAAAGTCCCGATAAGGGAGAATACTGTAGCTTAGGAGACTAGGATAATGTACGTAAATTCAGGAATATAAACTTTTATTTATGCCTCGTTATTAAACGTATGTAGTTACAGGATCATGCAAAAATAAAGGAAAGGTTTCCTTAACGTACCTTAACTCAATTGAGTCCTTAATACCTTCCAAGATTTTCTTCAAACAACTCAACTCAATCTACCACAGCATAAGGATATTCAAAATCAGTTATGAATAAGGCTAAGTTCGCAACTTAAACTAGTAGCTCGTTTACGTAAATTTGGGCAGCATATCTCCTGTAACTAGGCCCTCCTCCAATACCATATATCAAAAATAACAAGAACACAATAATAATAACATGTATACATCATTTTACAACCTTATCTCCATCACAATATACCACAGAACAACCCACACACCCTAATCACTTCATACATAAAACGACAACCAAAGTAGTGTCAAACAACCTAAAACATGTAACGACGAATGACCAGCCCACCATTCCATCATTATGTGGTGTTTATCCGCGCCTTTCCTCCTCCAAAATTCCATAAAACATCAGCACAAGAGGCCAACACGAGTGGACTACAAAACAGTCCACTAAAAGTGAAATAAATAAAACTCACAACTTCCGATCACCATCCCGTAAGTTCTAACTATTAGGAAACGAATTTATCAAGCTTCCTTAACATTTAAAAACTTAAATAGAGAAAGTAGGCGTTTTATTCACTATCCAGTACCTTCCAAAACTCAAACTACAAAGAAAAAGAGAGGTGATATACCGCTACTTATGTCGTAGTGATCATTCTAATGTTATCGCTTCTAGATTTCGTACCCGGGATGTTAATATTCTTTGGAACCCTTGTAGAGAGATCAAGGTTAAGTTTATGGGGGTTCTCTTGTCGTCTTCTATGAAAAATGAAAAGAGAGACGATTTAAAACCTATATATATATCAACTTTTGAAAAGTCAAAGAGGTGCTAGCTTGGCACCCTAGCACTGGCCCTTCTTCCGACGCTTTTATCTATTTATCCGGATGTCGTATGAACAAGTTAAGACTGTTAGAAACTACATTCCAAGATCTTCAATTTTGTTTACCATATGTCCCAAAAAGACCTCATAGAACACATGATATATATTGCTCAAATAGCTTTAGTGACACACCTACTTGTCACCTATGCAGTCTGCGCAGTCTCGCCAAAATGCAAATATCTCTCGACTCCGATGTCGTATCGAAGAACGATTTAATGCATTAGAAACTAGACTCATAGATAGACAATTTGATATGTGGATCATCCTGTAATTCCATGTGTATTGATACAAAATCTCAGCTAAATTGGACCTAATGTTAAACATATTTAGGAATGTAACTTGTGATGACCTTTGCAAACTTTTGTTCCACAACTCGCTTGACTTCAAAACATAACATACGACTATAATATCACTAAACTAACTCATAGAATAACCTCCTTATAATTTTAATCACCCTAGTCTCACCCCAAAAGTACAGGTTATAACATTCCCAATTAGTCGACTTTTGACAAGAATTATTTTCTTCAATTCGTTTAGCTTCTAAGCCTTCCAACCCTCTTGGTGCTTGTTATTCATGATCTTAAATATTTGTAACCTACATGGTAACATGATTAACTTACTTTATGTACTTTCAAAGATGATCTCATTTCTAAGCTTACATCAATTGACTTACAACGTACTCTCACGTACGACAATATGGGGTGTAACATCATTCCCCCCTTTGAAACATTCGTCCTCGAATGTTGGATAATGCGCTTATTAGTCTCATAACCCATAGCTGTTACAAATATTTTAATACTGTCTTTTCCATCTAGGAAATTGTTCTGTGAATTAATCAGAAGGCTAAGGCATTCCCCCCTTTAGGCCTCTTTCTAACACCATGACTTGTTGTCGGAATTCTTCCAACTTCGTAACTGTTGCGACCTTTTATCTTGTAGGCTGTACGACTTTGTCCTTGTATGTGTAACTATGTGACTCTTTTGTCCTTTTTCCACCAGCTTTTAGCCAATCTCTAGACCTCACCTTGGGAACATATACAGAACTATGACAAGTTGTTCCTCCCGGTACATATAGGTATACTAAAGTTCTTCGCTCGAGACTTTGTCGAACTTACGACTGTTGCTATATCTTTTTTTGTAGTCTTGTATATATATCCTTATGGCTTTAATACATCTAGGTAGGTTATACTATACCATAACACTTACGTCAATTTATTATTACTGAGGTTTGCTATCCAACTCCAGGTTACTCTCTCGCTACTTATCCTATATGTATAAATCTATGTCCTTTAGTTCTTCCTCATTACTGTTCATCTTAAGAATGACGGCCTAATATCATCTCATACTTTGGAACTTTATCCGCCTATTGTTGATTCACCTTAATGTTGATCTATAATCTACCACTGACAACTTGAAACCTCTTATGTAATACATTGTCGTTAGGGCTCACGTCTCATCGGGGAACATCTGAAGTTATTTCCTGATCCACCTAAGGACGATACTAATATTTAATAACCATATTTCATAGCATCCCAACGTGATTAATCTTATGGGGGTATTCTAATCCCATGCAATTCATGAAATGACTTCTCTTTGAATCATTACTCAATCAAAGGCCTAAATGTCATCCTCTTAACATTTATCATAGTTACACCCTTATTCTCCTACCAGGGCAGCACTCCATCTCTTCTAAATGCTCATAGTCTTAAACTCCTTCGAGTTCATTCAGGCTATACAGAGCTTTCTATAACTTACGAAAACCATCAACTTTTTTGTTTTGATGGGCTTAATCCTGAGGCCT
>AWOL01S0030551.1:0-13480 GCA_000715115.1 Nicotiana otophora
GTTAGGGTAGAAACTAGGGATTTCGGGAATTTGGGGGTTTAGACCTCGATTTGAGGTCGGATTCCAAAACTAATCACATATTCGGGCTCGGGAGTGAATGCGTAAATGCATTTTGGTCCGAACCTCGGGTTTTGACCAAGCGGGCCCGAGGTCGATTTTTCGACTTTTAGAAGGCAAATTCGGAAAATTTAATTTATGCAATATAATTGATTCCTTTAGCAGTATTTGATATTATTGAGTCATTTTTGAATAAATACGAGTGGTTTGGAGGTGAATCCCAAAGAAAAAGTTATGATTGAGAATTAAGTGGCCTTCGGAGCGAGGTAAGTGTTATGTCTAACCCTGGCTTGAGGGAATTGGGAACCTTAGATTACTTGCTAAGTGAAATTCATGTGAGCGGCGTATATGTGAGGTGACGAGTACTTATGCGCCGCCAATTTACCTGTTTTTCATGTTTTTTTTTTCTTATATTGTCTCATTCCTATGTCTAATTGCTACGCGTTATACTAGTGTTGTTCAATTTGTCGTTCTTATCATGTTTACGGAATTTCTAGTGATAATTGAGTTTTTATTTCAAAGTTGAGATTGATATTATGGAACCAAATGTTGAAGTAAGATTTGTACTTGTTATTCTATCTCTTTGTTGTTATTTATGTATTGCATTATGGTAAGGGGGAGTTTTAATGCACGAAGGGTAATGTCGTGCTATATTGTGAGTAATAATGCACGAAGGGTGATGTTGTACCATATTGTGAGTGTTAATGCACGAAGGGTGATGCCGTGCCATATTGTGAGTGTTAATGCAAGAAGGGTGATGTCGTGCCATATTGTGAGTATTAATGCACGAAAGGTGATGTCGTGCCATGATATGAGAGTTTATGCACGAAGGGTGAGGCCGTGCCATTTCTATTACTTTTATGGTGAGATTGAGAGCAAAAGCACGAAGGGTGATGTCGTACAATTTTCCTTACTGTATTCACTATTCATGTTGATTCATGGTATATTGACTACTCCGGTGATCATTCTGTTGTAGTTCTTTATCTTATATTCCCATCAGTATGTTCCCCTCCCGATATTTCCTGTTTAGTTCTTCATTTCCGTTATTTGTATATACACTATAAAATTGTACAGGTTGATTTGTAGGTGCCTTGCCTTAGCCTCGTCACTACTTCGTCAAGGCTAGGCTCGATACTTACCAGTACATGGGGTCGGTTGTACCGATACTGTACTCTGCACTTTCTGTGCAGATTTTGATACCGGCTCGGGTTGATCCAGATTTTGCTATTTGTTCGATGTCCAGAGACTTAAGGTAGATCTGTCGACGTTCACAGACCTTGAAGTCCCCGTCTATCTTTTCTGTTCTACTGTTTCTTTCATTCAGGCAGTTGTATTTCTTTCAGACTATTACTTATAGTAAATTCTAGATTGCTCGTGAATTGTGACTCCAGATTTGGGTGGTAGTAATTAATACAGTTTTATGATATTCCGCACTTATTATACTTTATTTTAGTTAATTATTGTTAATTACTGAATGGAAATAAGGAATTGGTTTAATGATTCTCTAACGTTGGCTTGCCTAGCAAGTGAAATGTTAGGCGCCATCACGATCCCGTCGATGAAAACTTTCGGGTCGTGACATCAGACAAAAAATCAAAATGAGTTTTTTCATAGATACAAATGAAAAAACTAGAAAGAAAGAGACAATTGTCTTATATTAAAGTAGGGATCTTAATTTATTTCGGAGTCTTTCTTTCTGTCTATTGATTTGCTAATCCACTTGTCATTAATTTATTGTACGCAATGACGTTTAAGAAAATATTATGTCAAAACAAGGCATTAATGCAAATCATAGAGCTCTTCCCTTTCCCTTTTAATTACCCTTAACTATCTTTTTCAAATACTTTAGAATTAATTTTCAATTGTCAGCTAATAGCAACTTCTTTGTACATTTTCATTCATCAAGGAAAGTCTTACTCATGATAATTTGATGGATAAAACTATCTAAATTGTATATGGTGGAAATAGATTTCGGCCTCCGTACGTTTGATCGAGTTCAAATAGTAAGCGATCGAAGTGAGAGCTCGAGACGAATTCCGAGGATAGTACAAACAAGCCTCGAGCTCCAAGACCGATCGAGGAATCGGCTCGGTATCATTATCAAGCCCATGACCAAATTGAACCGCAAGGCAAAAAGAAGATTGTCGGAGATGCACAGACCGATTGACACTCGCCCTGAATGTCAAACTCGAACTCAAGGTCGAGGGCTCGACCCAATACCAAGCTCGAGCCAGTATCGAGCTCGCAGACAGGAGTCGTTACAACCGCACTAGGGGAGAGAATCTTGGAAGGAATCGAGGAAGAGACAATTCATCATGGATTCTCTACTGTATATTTTTTATTATAAATAAAGTAAGATCCCTCTACTATAAAGGGTGGAATCCTTGTAAACACAAGTAGGTTCACACATTGTAAGAAAAGACTACTTCTATTTATTGAAGAATAAATCTCCTAAGCTTGTTTTACTCAACATACTCACTCTTCTAGTTCAACAATTTATATCCCATTTCTATAGTCAAGAATCTAAATATCTCCACTTCTACGTACGATTTATGTCAAGTTATATCACATATCCTTAGAACTACTTATAAATTCAACTATATCCGATTTTTCGGGTAAACGGTTTGGCGCCCACTATGGGGATAAGGATAACAGTGGTTGTTTGATACAAATCCGCAATACGCACCAGTTTACAACTCCGGATCAGCAATGGCAAACCCTCGATTCATGGCTTTACCTATCGACCACGAAGCTGGCCTTCAGGATGAAACTAACAACTTGCTTCCTAGGGCCGGAAGGCCACTTAACGATGTCACTAAAGCTCGAATCAAAGTACCTGAAATCCGAGTCGAAGTACCACTAGATGTCAATTCACGAGTGGCTCTTGAGGTGAACCAACGTTCCGAACCGGAAAAACGTATTTGGGGCGGTACTCGATCCGTAGCTCGAGATGCCCATAACGTGGAGGAGATCGGAGTCAGCATACGGATGATCTTCTAGATGTTACAAGCCTAGCAAATAGCGATAGCTCAGTTGCAGAGCCAAACTCAGGTACAAAGCAGGCCATAGCCCGATCCACTTCGGGAAATCACCCACAGAACGGAGCCAGCCATAGTGAAGTCAAACGAGCAAGAATCGGGGACTACTCCCGAAATTACTAAGTTGCTCGAGAAACTCACAAAATGCGTCGAAGCCAACGATAAAAAAGTAGAAATATATAATTCCAGGGTCGATCAGATCCCGGGAACTCCACCAATGATAAAAGGGCTAGATTCAAAGAAATTCATCCAAAAGCCTTTTCCCTCGAGTGCAGCCCCAAAACCAATCCCCAAAAAATTCCGTATGCCCGGAATTCCCAAATATAACAGTACGATTGATCCCAATGAACACGTCACCTCTTACATGTGTGCCATCAAGGGTAACGATTTGGAAGACGACGAGATCGAATCTGTGTTATTGAAAATATTCGGATAGATCCTCTCGAAGGGAGTGATGATTTGGTATCATAATTTGCCCCCAAACTTCATCGATTCTTTTGCCATATTAGCGGATTCATTTGTAAAGGTACATGTTGGTGCCATAAAGGTTGCAACAAGGAAATTGGACCTCTTCAAAGTAAAGAAAAGCGGTAATGAAATGCTGAGGGAGCTTGTGTCCCGATTTCAAATGGAACGCATGGAATTGCCACCGGTCACAGACGACTGGGCCATCCAAGCTTTCACCCAAGGGTTGAACGAGCAAAGTTCAATAGTATCACGTCGGCTGAAGCAAAGTTTGATCGAGTATCCAGCAATAACTTGGGCGGATGTACACAACCGGTATCAGTCAAAATCAGGGTCGAAGACGACCAGTTGGGAGCTCCTTCCGGATCCATGCACTAGAACAGGGCAGCTATTAAAAACCAGAGGGATATCGATAGAGAACGAAGGTCGAACAGAGACTGATATCAACCGTACGTCGCAGATCGAATGAAAAATGGCTCAGCGCGCAATTCTGCTCGGAACAATCGAAGGAGTGATCGAGGACAAACTTCTCGGGGGCTTATGAGCAAGAGTGGCTTCGATAAATATGGCAGTCCTATAGAGGCACCTCGGCTATCGTAGTACAATTTCAGCGTCGACTAATCGGGCATTGTATCGGCGATTGGAAGAATCAAAGATACTAGGTGGCCCAAACCCATGCAAACCGACCCTTCCCAAAGTAACCCGAATTCGATGTGCAAGTATCATGGCACGCATGGCCACAAGACCGAGGATTGCAGACAATTAAGAGAAGAGGTAGCTCGCCTATTCAATGAGGGCCACCTTCGAGAGTTCCTCAGTGACCGAGCCAAGAATCACTTCAGAGAAAGGGACGCCAGCAAAAAGGATAAACAAGAGGAACCTCTGCATATCATTCATATGATCATCGGTGGGGTCGATACTCCACAGGGACCCGTGCTCAAGTACGGAAAGATACCGGCCACAGGGGAAAAATGAACTCGAGGTTATGTACCCGAGGGCACTTTATCATTCGGAATTGATGAAGCCGAGGGCATATCTCAACCTCACAACGACGCTCTGGTAATTTTTATCATGTTAAATAAATCTCAAGTTAAGCGTGTTTTAGTGGATCCAGGTAGCTTTGCTAATATCATCCGATCTTGGGTAGTGGAGCAGCTCGGTTTGCAGAATCAAGTCGTGCCCGCAGCTCGGGTCTTGAACGGTTTCAATATAGGTGAAATGACTAAAGGGGAGATTACTCTACCAGTGAATGTAGCTGGAACCATCCAAAATACCAAATTCCACGTAATCTAAGGGGATATGAGGTACAATGCCCTACTCAGAAGACCTTGGATCCACAATATGAAGCCAGTGCCTTCGACCCTCCACCAAGTAATGAAATTACCTACGTCGGACGGCGTGAAACCAGTATACGGGGAGCAACATGCTGCAAAGGAAATATTTGTGGTCGATGAGGTAACACTGATACCAACGCTATCGGTCTCGGAAAGATCGAGCATTAAAGATAGACGAGAAACCAAATAATAATCACAGCCACCAGTCTCGATCGAACCGGTGGAACGGGAAATAGAGGATGACGAGGAAGAGTTTCTGACACCTCAAGTTTTCATCATCCCCGATGACTCCGATGCCACCAAATCTACGATCAAAGAATTAGAGCAGGTTATATTAATCAAATATCTGCCCGAGAGAAAGGTATACCTGGGAGCGGGATTGACCCTAGAACTCAGGGAAAAACTCATTCAATTTCTTATCGATAACATAGACTGTTTTGCTTTGTCCCATTTAAACATGACAGGGATCCCACCGTCGATAACAATGCACCAGCTGAGCTTGGACCCTAGGTTCAAACCGGTGAAGCAAAAAAGAAGACCTCAGTCCGAGGTAAAACACATAAGGATGAAGTAACTAAACTTCTCAAAATAGGGTCAATTTGGGAAGTAAAATATCCCGAGTGGTTAGCCAACGTAGTTGTAGTCCCTTAAAAGGGGAACAAACTTAGAATGTGCGTAGATTATAAAGATCTAAACAAAGCATGCCCCAAAGATTATTTTTCACTGCCTAGCATCGATCGCATTATCGATGCCACGGCCAGCTACGAGATCCTTACTTTTTTCGACGCCTACTCCGGGTATAATCAAATTTGAATGAACCCAGAGGACCAGGAAAAGACTTCATTTATCACCAAGTATGGAACCTATTGCTATAATGTAATGCCATTCGGGCTAAAGAATGCAGGAGCTACTTACCAACGCCTAGTGAATAAAATGTTCGAATAACAAATAGGTAAGTCGTTGGAAGTTTACATTGATGACATGCTAGTTAAGTCCCTGCGCGCAGAGGACCATTTGACTCATTTGCAGGAAACGTTCAAGATCTTAAGAAAATACAACATGAAGATCAACCCCGAGAAATGTTCTTTCGGGGTTGGATCGGACAAGTTCCTTGGTTTCATGGTATCGAATCGGGGAATCGAGATCAATCCCGACAAAATTAAGGCCATCAAAGATATCACCGTCGTGAATAGCATGAAAGCAGTGAAAAGTCTGACCGGGCGGATAACTGCCTTAGTCCGATACATTTCAAGGTCATCAGATCGAAGCCACAAATTCTTTTCTATACTCAAAAGGAAGAACGATTTCGCTTGGACCCCAGAATGCCAACAACCACTAGAACAATTGAAGTGGTACCTATCGAGCCCACCACTACTTCACACTCTGAGGACAAATGAGAAGTTGTACTTATATTTGGCAGTATCGGAAATCGCGCTAAGTGGCGTCCTAATTCGAGAAGAGCAATATACACAGTTTCCTGTTTATTATGTAAGTCGGACCTTAGGGGAAGTAGAGGCTAGATACCCTCACTTACAGAAATTAGAACTTGCACTAATAAACGTCTTTAGAAAGTTAAGGCCATACTTTCAATGTCACCTCATATGCGTTTTGACCACTTACCCACTTCGCAATATTTTGCACAAGTCCCGAACAATCGGGTCGATTGGCCAAATGGGTCGTCGAACTCAGTGGGTACGATATCGAATATCAACCCCGTACGACCATCAAGTCCCAAATTTTAGCGGACTTCGTGGCCGATTGCACGCCAACCCTCATACCCGAAGTTAAAAAGGAACTCTTGTTAAAATCGGGTACGTCGTCAGGGGTATGGACCCTCTACACAGATGGTGCTTCAAATGTGAAGGGGTCCGGACTTGGCATCGTACTGAAACCTCCCACAGGTGGCATTATTAGACAATCCATCAAGACCACTAGATTAACTAACAATGAGGCCGAGTACGAGGCCATGATTGTAGGTTTCGAGCTAGCTAAAAGCCTGGGAGCAGAAGTCATTGAAGCCAAATGTGACTCTTTACTAGTGGTGAACCAAGTAAACAAAACTTTTGAGGTTCGAGAAGATAGGATGCAAAGGTATTTGGATAAATTACAGGTAACTCTACACCGTTTCAAAGAATGGACCCTACAATATGTGCCTCGAGAACAAAACTGTAAGGCCGACGCACTCGCAAATTTGGGGTCTCGGTCGAGGAAGATAAGATTAACTCGGGGACTGTCGTCCAACTCTCGAGATCTGTAATCGAGGATGGACATGCTGAAATAAATTCCACGAGCTTAACCTGGGATTAGAGGAATAAGTATATTGAATATTTAAAGAACGGAAAACTCCCATCGAACCCTAAAGAATCGAGGGTTCTACGAACCAAGGATGCTCGATTCACACTGGTTGAAGATGGAAAATTATACAGAAGGACGTTTGACAGACCACTTGCGGTATATTTGGGACCAGGAGACACCGATTATGTTTTACGAGAGGTCCATGAAGGCACTTGTGGAAACCACTCCGGCGCGGAACCATTAATTCGCAAAATCATCAGAGCAGGGTAATACTGGGATAGCATGGAGAAGGACACTAAGGAGTTCGTTCAAAAATGTAATAAATGTCAAAGGTTTGCACCGATGATCCATCAACCCGGAGAGCAGCTTCATTCGATCATTTCTCCATGGCCATGCATGAAATGGGGAATGGATATCATCGTCCCTCTACCATCGGCCCCAGGTAAAGCTAAATTCATTTTGTTTATGACTGACTATTTCTCTAAATGGGTTTAAGCACAGGAGTTCGAAAAGTGAGAGAAAAAGAGGTTATAGATTTCATCTGGGACCACATCGTGTGTCGATTTAGGATACCAGCAGAAATAACATGCGACAATGGTAGACAGTTTATCGGCGGTAAAGTGAAGAAATTCCTCGAACACCATAAAATAAAATAAAAACTGTCTACACCATATCATCCTAGGGGGAACGGACAGGCCGAATCAACGAACAAGATTATCGTCCAAAACATAAAGAAAAGATTGAACGAAGCTAAAGGAAAGTGGAGAGAAATTTTGCTCGAAGTCCTTATGGAATATCGGACAACATCTAAATCCAGTACAGGAGAAACCCCATTTTTCCTAGTGTATGGATCCGAAGCTCTAATTCCGGTCGAAGTTGGAGAACCAAGCGCAAGGTTCCGACATACATCAGAAGAATCGAACTACGAGTCAATGAATACTAGCCTCGAATTATTAGATGAAAAAAGAGAGGCGGCACTGGTTCAAATGGCTGCACAAAAGCAACGAATCGAAAGGTACTACAACAGAAGAACTAACCTCCGCCATTTCAAGGCCGGGGACTTGGTCCTCAGGAAGGTCACCGTCAACACTTGAGATCCTAATGAAGGGAAGCTCGGCCCAAATTGGGAAGGACCCTATCAAGCCCTCGATATAGTCGGGAAAGGGTCTTATAAACTTGGATCAATGGATGGAAAACCATTACCAAACAATTGGAACATATCGCTTCTCAAACGATATTACTGTTAAGGTATGATTTTCTCCTCTATCGTCTATATACGTATATTCGACACTAATTCATTGCAAGAATTCGACTAAAAATATCAAGACCTCTGGTTTCAAAGCACGTGTTGTACTCTTTTTTCCCTTAAGTTCGGCTTTTATCCCAAATGGGTTCTTCAGGCAAGGTTTTTAACGAGACAACAACTATGTGCTACCCGAGGACAAATCAATAGTATTCGAGGCTCCTTCATAATCAACCTCAAATACTGGGGGCTACCAAGCGAATAAATCAAGTTCGGCATAAGAAAATTGCTTCATATCAAATTCATGACAAACAGGGTCTCGATAGAGAAAAGTGTAAGGGCCAAATGGTCAAAACGAACCATGCCCACGTAGTTTTGCTCGAACTCTGGCAGAAGATACAAACACATGTGTAATGACTTATAAAGGATAACTTCTTTTTTATATATCTCACACTTTGAAAAGATTTTACTGTTTCATGATTCAAACATGCTTAAAGGCCAACTACCATCAAAGGGATTTTTGATACAAGCGATCATAAAAAGCATGCGGGCTAAGATATTCTGAGTTTGAGTTCGAAACAATCACTCACTCAATTATTAAAGCCTAAGGGCTATCTTACTTAGAGTTCGAAACAATCACTCACTCAATTATTAAAGCCTAAGGGCTATCTTACTTAGAGTTCGAAACAATCACTCACTCAATTATTAAAGCTTAAGGGTTATCTTACTTCGAGTTCGAGCAATCACTCACTCGGTCATAAAAAGCCTACGGGCTAAGATATTCTGAGTTCAAGTTCGAAACAATCACTCACTCAATTATTAAAGCTTAAGGGTTATCTTACTTCGAGTTCGAGCAATCACTCACTCGGTCATAAAAAGCCTACGGGCTAAGATATTCTGAGTTCAAGTTCGAAACAATCACTCACTCAATTATTAAAGCCTAAAGGCTATCTTTCTTCGAGTTCGAGCAATCACTCACTCAATTATTAAAACCTAAGAGTTATTTTACTTTGAGTTCGAGCAATCACTCACTCGATCATAAAAGTTTACGGGCTAATATACTTTGAGTTCGAGTTCGAAACAATCAATCACTCAATTATCAAAACCTAAGGGCTATCTTACTTCGAGTTCAAACATTCACTCAACTACTAAGCCTGTGGGATACTTTTATTTTTCGAGTTCGGGCAAGCGCCCACTCGACCACTAAGCCTGTGGGCTACTTTTATTCTGAGCTCGAGCGAACACTCACTTGGCCATAAAGGCTACGAATGCCGAATTCAATGAAATCACCTAAATTCTCATGAAAACATCCGCAAGGCATGAATGAAATCTTCATGAAGCAAGTCAGTAAAAGAAAAAGATATTTTTATAAATATACAAGGATGGTTTACATAAATAAATGCAACATAGAAGAAGCTAAGGGCTAAGCTTCTGGGTTATCATCGAGAGCGGTCTCTTCTCCACAGATCAGACCTGCTCTTGCTACCATCATCATCATCATCATCATCATCATCATCGCCATCAGAAGCCAAGGCCTCAGCTTCAGCTTTGAGTTCTTTAGCCCTTTTTATCTCTTCAGCAAGGTCGAAACCTCGAGCGTGTATCTCCTCGAGGGTCTCACTCCGAGACCGACACTTAGCAAGTTCGGCAACCCAATGTGCTCGAGTGTCGGTAGTATCCGCTGCCTCTCTTGCCTCCATTTGAGCATCCTCGACATCGTCCCGATACACGGCAATGGACTTGTCCGCCATGACTTTCAACGACTCAACCTCCGCCTTGGCCTCAACAAGCCGAATTTCAAGCTCCACGATACTCTTGGCCTGAGCCGAACCATTTTGCTTGACGCTTTAAAGCTGAAAATCGGCCGATAATAATTTGGCCAAGATGGTTTCTTTTTCTGCAGCCAGGCGGTCAATAGTCTCCTTCCACCGGTCACATTCGGCCTTGATTTGATCGACTTCTTCCCGAAGCAACCCGATCTTTTCAACCTTTTGATGCAACTGAGATAACGAAGGGTTAGCTTCCACAGTTGGGTCAACCCCATACGCTCTCTTCGGGAGAGGAAATTTGCAACATAACCTCGGGACCCCAGTTGCAGTCTTTCCTCACAGCCTCGAGATAGCCCTCTGTTATCGAGCACATGTACATCGACACATGCTCACATTGAACCGGAACCGACGAAGGATTTTTAACCTTAAAATCGATCTTCAGAGTACACGGGCCAGGAACATACTCATGGGGAGGCGGCTCCACCGGCGCCTTATCGCCGGACGACCGTAAAGAGGAAGCTTTCTCCTTCTGAGGTACGGTTTTTGAAATTTTTGCCATTGATGTAAGAGAAAGAAAAGCAAAGGAAGATGAAAGGTTGATGGTGCCAAACGTTGATGAAGGTGGCTCTACAAGCGGCGAAATAGAGGCAGAAAGAGTAAGAAAATTTGGGAGATTGAAGATGTAAAAGTGGTAAGTGATAAATGGAAGGGCTATTTATAGGTTTATACCGTGACGGTTCAGTATCAGCAGTGGCCGACTACCGTCTGATGTGCATTAAATACCTTGAAAGACTAAATCGACGGGACATCTATCACATACGTCACGATCGAGCCCAATGAAAACGTCAGCTTACAATCCGATCGGGCCGTCGAAAACCATATCGCTTCTCACCACATTCTTCCTGAGAAACGAGGGGACTATCTGTATACGGTCAAAATAGATTTCGGCCTCCGTACGTTTGATCGAGTTCAAATGGTAAGCGATCGAAGTGAGAGCTCGAGACAAGTTCCGAGGATAGTACAAACAAGCCTCGAGCTCCAAGACCGATCGAGGAATCGGCTCGGTATCATTATCAAGCCCATGACCAAATCGAACCGTAAGGCAAAGAGAAGGTTATCGGAGATGCACAGACCGATTGACACTCACCCCAAATGTCAAACTCGAACTCAAGGCCGAGGGCTCAACCTAATACCAAGCTCGAGCCAGTATCGAGCTCGCAGACAGGAGTCGTTGCAACTGCACTAGGGGAGAGAAACTTGGCAGGAATCGAGGAAGAGACAATTCATCATGGGTTCTCCACTATATAGTTTTTATTATAAATAAAGTAAGATCCCTCTACTATAAAGGGGGGAATCCTTGTAAGCACAAACAGGTTCATACATTGTAAGAAAAGGCTACTTCTATTTATTGAAGAATAAATCTCTTAAGCTTGTTTTACTCAGCATACTCACTCTTCTAGTTCAACAATTTATATCTCATTTCTATAGTCAAGAATCTAAATATTTCCACTTTTACGTACGATTTATGTCAGGATATATCACATATCCTTAGAACTACTTATAAATTCAACTATATCCGATTTTTCGGGTAAACATAAATAAATCTTGAATCCCTCTAATCACGTTTCATTAAGGATAACAAACATATCAACGGTCGCTATTTATTTCTAAAATCCTAAATCTTCGTACCATTGTATAAAAGCTACTCATTGCTAATATCGGGGGAAAAAAATCTTACAAGCACGAAATGCATGCTTATATGTATATATATACATGTGAATATGTGATATTGATTGTTAAGCAATACTAGTATTATGTACTCGTGCTTTGCGCGGAAAATATGTGATGTCCTTGCGTTTCTTTTTATTATATATATAGAGAGAGAGATTTCTTACTTTGTCCAAAATATATGAATTTTATTATTTTGTAAAAAAATGTATCAATATTTTGATTATTTATTTTGTAAAAAAATGTATCAAAAAATGTATCAATATTAAACTTTTAATCCAAGAAAATAATAAAATACCAAATTCTACCAATGTGTGTGCCAAGACCTGGTGTCATAAGTGTATGAGCATCTAGTAGATTATACAAAACTCCAAATATTGTCTGAAATGAAATAGACAGAATGTAAATATAAGAAGAGACACTGGTAGCTGCAGAACGGCTCAGAAAAGTAGCTCATCACTATGCCTCGGGATGACGTGGATATGTGATGATAGGTCCTCCACTAGTACCTATCTCAGATCCTGCACAAAAAGTACAGCAAATATAGTATGAGTACGTAAACAACGTGTACCCAGTAAGTAACAAGCCTAATCTTGAAGTGGTAGAGACGAGATGGCCGACTTTGACACTCACTATGGGTCAATAATAATAATTGAAATAAAACTAGAATATTTAAATCAGCATGATTCACAGAATATAACAATAATTTATTTAACCAGCAGAAAAAATTAAATTCCTTCAAAATGCAACAATTCTCAATATATATATAAAATCCTTCAATTTCAATAAAAATTCCAATTTATCAAATAGCTTTACAAGCTGCAATTCAATTTCAATGAATTTCTAATTTATCAAATAGCTTTACAAGTTGCAATAAACCGTCAAAGTATCGTGTAATTATTATTATTATTATTAAGTACGCTTTCTGCCGAGGTCATACGACCCGATCCAGAGTATCGTGTACATTGTCGAGGGACGTGCGGCATGATTCATAGATGCATCTATCATGCCGAAGCGTTTGGCCCGCTCCACAAGAAAGGAGGACATTTTCTTATGTACCTCCAGAATGAGAGTATATTTGTTATAAGATAAATTTAGGAGGAAGAACAATTTCTCTTAACAATTAATTAATTTAAACAGAAAAAAATCAAGTATATGAGATTTCCATCCTTTAATATTTTTATTTAACAATTCACAATGTATATGTATATATATCAAATAATATTAATTAAACAAAGAATACAATTTACACAAGTAATTCATACTTTGAGTCCTAAACTACCTGGACTTTAGCATTAATAGTAGCTACGCACGGACTCTCATCACCTTGTGCGTACGTAGTCCGCACAATTAGCAATAATTATTTAATTTTAATCACCTATAAGGTAATTCCCCCCTCACAAGATTAGACAAGATACTTACCTCGGCTTACTCCAATTTAATTCACTAGAAGGCCTTTTTCACGATTATCCAACTCTGTCTAGCTCGAATCTATCCAAAATAATTCGATACAATCACTAAAAATTATAGGAATCAATTCTATAAGAAAAT
>AWOL01S0030551.1:13759-27197 GCA_000715115.1 Nicotiana otophora
CTGGATCGAATCTAGTCAAAATAATTCGATACAATCACTAAACATTATAAGAATCAATTCTATAAGAAAATACTACATTTTTAATAAAAATTCCGAAATTAATTAAAAATTTATCCGTGGGGCCCATGTCTCGGAGTCCGGCGAAAGTTATGAAATCCGACAACCCATTAAATTACGAGTCCAACCATACCAGTTTCACTCAAATCCGACTCTGAGTCGATACTGAAATCTCAAAAATTCATTTCTATGAGATTTCTAAAAATTTCAATCTCAAAATACTAATTAAATGATGAGAACAATGATATATTTATGTTTATAGACCAAATCCAAGTTAGAATCACTTACCTCACTGTCTTTTCCTTGAAAATCTATCAAAAATTACCTCTGCTCAAGCTCCAATTTGTTAAAAATGGCGAATGGGACGAAAGCCCTCTTTTATAAGTCTGCTCAGGCAGTCCTCGATCCATGGCCTCAATCCTCGACCTCGATCATGGCCTCGATCCTCGGCCTCGATCGTGGCTTCGATCATGGGTCTCGATCTTGGAAGCTCGATTTTGAGCCTCGATTTTCTAGCAGAAAGGAAAAATTACAGCAGCTGTTTTAAGTCCAACTTTTGATCTGTTAACCATCCGAAACTCACCCGAGGCCCTTGGGACCTCAACCAAATATACCAACAAGTTATAAAACATCATACGAACTTATTTGAAGTCTCAAATCACATAAAACGACGCTAAAACCACGAATTATGCTCCCATTCAAGCTTAATGAAACTTAAAATTTCCAACTTCTACATTCGATGTCGAAACCTATCAAATTAACTCCGATTGACCTCAAATTTTACACACAAGTCATAAATGATATAACGGAGCTATGGATATTTTCAGAACTGAATTCCGACTCTGGTGTCAAAAAGTCAACTCCTCAGTCAAACTTCCAAACTTAAATTCTTGTTTTTAGTCATTTCAAGCCTAATTTAACTACGGACTTCCAAATAAAATTTCGAACACGCTCCTAAGTCCAAAATCACCACACAGAACTGTTGGAATCATCAAAATTCTATTCCGGTATCATTTGCATATAATTAGACATCCGATCACTATTTGAACTTAAACTTTTAATTTGTTTCATCAAAATTCCATATCTCGGATTAGGGACCTCGGAATTTGATTCCGGGCATACGCCCAAGTCCCAAATCACGATACGGACCTACCGGAACTGTCAAAATACTGATCCGAGTTCGTTTCCTTAAAATATTGATCAAAATCAACTAAACTGAGTTTTAAAGCTCTAATTCACATTTTAATCTATTTTTCACATAAAAGCTTTCCAGACAATTTTATGGATTGCGCATGCAAGTCGAGGAATGATAAATAGTACTTTTTGAGATCTTAGAATACATAATTAATTATTAAATTTAAAGATGACATTTTGGGTCATCACAATATATATATATACCTCATTTAATATAACATAGATTTCTTACTTTGTCCAAAATATATGAATTTTATTACTTTGTAAAAAATGTATCAATATTTTGATTATTTATTTTCTACATTATATGGAATAAGATTAGACTTTTCTTCTATTTTGTTTTTAAAATAAAGTTTTGATATTTACATATTTTACTTCGCCCAAAATATATATTATTTTATTATTTATGTAAATGTATCAATATTTTTAGAATATGTCTCGGCTTAATATGATGTCCTTGCCTTTCCTTTTATTATATATAGATAATATATATATATATATATATATATATATATACCTCATTTAATATAACATAGATTTTTTACTTTGTCCAAAATATATGAATTTATTATTTTGTAAAAAATGTATCAATATTTTGATTATTTATTTTCTACATTATATGGAATAAGATTAGACTTTTCTTCTATTTTGTTTTCAAAATAAAGTTTTGATATTTACATATTTTATTTCGTCCAAAATATATGTTATTTTATTATTTGTGTAAAAGTATCAATATTTTCAGAATATGTTTTCTACGTTATATGGAATAAGCAATTAGACTTTTCTTCTATCTTATTTTCAATATTTTTTTATTTTTATATTTTTAACTATGTTGCTTGTAATTATTTCAAATTCAAATTAGACTTTTCTTCTATATTTAAATTTAAATTAAAAAAGAGTAACTAATTATTAATAATAAATAAAGTATAATATAATTTTATTAAAATTTAAATTCAAAAAGGAACTAATTATTACATAATCTAACTAATTTTGTCCTAAAATTGCCAAGTGGATTCTTATTATGTTGCCACTTGGCTTAATATGGTGTCTTTGCCTCTCCAATTATATATAACTAGATATAAATTTAAATTAAAAAAGAGTAACTAATTATTAATAATAAATAAAGTATAATATAATTTTATTAAAATTTAAATTCAAAAAGGAACTAATTATTACATAATCTAACTAATTTTGTCCTAAAATTGCCAAGTGGATTCTTATTATGTTGCCACTTGGCTTAATATGGTGTCTTTGCCTCTCCAATTATATATAACTAGATATTTGGATACCATGTTATAGTTGTACATAATTTCCAATAACTTGGAAAATTAATGAAGACCTAGCTCCCAAAAATTTTAAAAAACTATTTCCACTTATAAAACGAATTTTGTGCTTAAAATTTTGCGATGTGAAACAAAATTCGCATGCATTAATATCTCAAACGAAAAAAATAATAATAAGGAAATAGAATTGACGTGCCTCCTCATGTGTGTTCTTCATTTAGACTTTCCATGTATGTTACTCCATCTTTTTTTGAAAAGACTCATTACAAAATTAGGCATTTCCAAAAGCAGAAAATATTGAAAAATTATCTTAACCAAAAAACACCTTTCAAAAATGCAGAGCTGTCAAAACAATCATAACGTCAGTCAAAGAGTTACTCAAAAAAATGATTAAGATTTGTGATTGATATAAACATAACAGATGAGGCACTGTCTATTAATGCAAAATCTAATTGAAAATTGAAATAAAGACAAACATTTCGGTACATGCAATTTAACCAGCATATAGGATACAAATACCATGATCACTAAATTAATGAAACTATTATTAAAGACGAGTTGCATTAATCATGGATGTTGTAACTGAAATTACAATTATACAACTTCATTGAGTGGTAAAATCATATGTTGAGCTGTATGCAATTATTAAACCGCAGGTATTATTTGTTCAATCTTTGTATTACATACATTCTTGGAACTTGAGGAGTCTCGGAACCCCCTCTTCCCTCGACCTACGTACGCCAATTCATTGTATTAGATTTTTGTGGCCTTAAAAGCATGCAATAAGAATAAGAATAGAATGAAAAGTTTAAAATAAAATTATTTATAAATATAAAAATATATAATTCTCTTAAAATAAACTTAAGAGAAAATATGTCATTTTCTTCTATTCAAGTAGTAAGTCATTTCCTCCAAAATAACATTATAAAGGGTGTGTCTATGTATAATCAAATATGACTAGTCTTCGTTACATTGAAATCGAATAGAATAGGATCCATGCAAAACCTATAGGGCGTGTCTTTTTTCTTTTTAATTTCATGTAGTTTAGAATTCCCTACATATTTAATGTAATTTATATAGTAATAAAACCTATAGGGTGCTTGTGGGGGGTCACCTCAGAAGTGGCACGGGTCATGGAGAAGTGGGAGGACGTGGTGGGGTGGTTTAGAGGGGGGGAGGGGGTTCAAATTTGATAATTGATACTATATGGGAGTGGGGCTCATTATAAAAATGGCGATTACCCATTACTGTGGAGTAGTATGGAAAAAGAGACCCCTTTTGAATTTGAATGGCTATAAACCTGAAAATATTTGACTACTCCTACTAATACTAAATTGTTATTCTCTTTCAAATTTTTATATTTGTCAGGCTTCATTTTGAGTATAAATACCATACTGTATCTCCTGTTCCTATTTAATTTGCTTTCTTCTGTGATTCTTGAATTTGAGTGCTGATCTCTTAGCTTAAAGATATACAACCCCTTTCTTGTAAGTTTCTCTTTTGTTTTTCTTCTTCCTTGTTTTTCATTTCATTTCTCTGTATATTCTCTTGAATTCCCTTTTCTATTTGATGTTTGTTTGATTATAGCCTGGTATTTATGCTAAAGATCACTTTTTGGCATCTGGGGTTTTCTTCGTTCTCTCTTATTTCCTTTATTATTTCTCCCTACTTTGTTTTGGTATTGCATTAAAAGCTGTTTTTTCATCTGGGGTTAGCCCAAATTTTCAATCTTTTCTACATTTTGTTTTGTTTCTGTGTCCTTTTATGCAATGTTTATTCAGGGATTCTCTTTATTTTATTTTTTGGTCATTTTCTTGGATCGCTGTGTATGTGGTGTTTTTGTCCCCATTGGTTTATATATGCTAAGAGCTTATATTGTCGTTTGTTAAAGTTGTCTCATTCTATTAAGTTAAAGTCTTCCTCTTTTTCCTCCTCCATTTCCTAGTGCTTGTTTCCTTGTAGTTTATACAGATGAATTAATCAGCTGTTATGATTCTTTAATAAATATTTGGTATTCTTGTATGACTCCTGCCTTTATTTGATAGTGCTGCTGTTTATATAATCTGTTGGCTTTTTGATAATTCTTTAGAAACAACTTGTTGTGTCTAATTTCAGACAATTCAGTTGGAGAATAGATTGAGATTGTTGAAGGCATAAGTTTCCGTCTTATGCATATCACCAGAGGATGGGGGATCACTTTGTTTTTCTGGTTGATCGATTGCTGACTGAATCAACTTTAGAGGCTGCAATTGAGAGCAGGAATCAGAATCAGTTAGCATCATGGATGACCAATGACGTGACACCGAATTGCTCATCCCAAGATGCTGCAGGGAAAATGGTAGAATGTAGGATATGCCAAGATGAGGATATGGATTCAAATATGGAGACTCCTTGTTCTTGCTGTGGTAGCTTGAAGGTTTGTGGACCTGCCTGTTCATGTTATTGTTTTTTCAGTTAGAGTATGCAAATATGTTATTAATTGGTGTTTTAGTCTTTTGATATGCTTTTGCTTCTGACAGATTAGTGTAAAATTTGGTTTTTTTTTTTCTCAGAATCAAATATGAGTTAGGCATGCAAATCATAGTTAGTCTTTTCTTCCTACTAAAGAATATTTCTGTTTCGGATGGGCGCGATAGGTTTGCTTTCACAAGCATATTTAAATTCAGACGAGCCATCAAGTATTTTGAGTACCAAGAGATTCTGCCGTAGAGTGAATATGACCATGTATGGAGGATATGCTACTTCATATTCGTTCTTGCTTCTCAAAGAATTTGTTTACAAATGTGATTGAGTGCGCTTATATAACTATATTACTGCCTTCCAAACAATGTATTTGTTGACACGTCTAGTCTTGAAAGTTGGCTCCTCTGGGTTCTTCTTCCGTTTCTTCCTTCTCTGTTTAGCCCTTGAACCAGCTTATTATTGCTAAAATCTAACTGTCCACCTTAAATATGAAGATGATGAGTCCTACCTTTGTCCTCATTGTTTTGCTTTGAAGGTCCAGGACCTGTATAAATTTTGGTGAAAGGTGGAACGATATTGAAAATGCTTTGAAATTGTTCTTCGTTTACCTTCTTCTGCTTTCCGCACCGAAGATCCCTGGGGTGGAGTTTGCATTTTTTTTCCTGGCTCCTTGTAGTAGACGAGGTGGAGCAAGTAGAAATGAAGATATTTAAGAGACTTGAACCTTCTATTTGTCGGGATTGGTGTCCGAGTCGAACATGCAGGCATTTGAACTCTCAACCAGTTTTGCATGTCTAGATGTTTAATAGAAGTGACATGGTGCATTTTTGGCTTTGATTGGCCAAATGGGTCCACATGTTTGCTGATTCACGCATCTTCTTGTCCCCGCATTATTGTCCTGTGTTTCTCTATGTTTCTCCTAGTTCGAAATAGCATCAACCTTATGTAATTTCTATTATAGTTGATCAATATCTTGCCAGAATCCTTTTGTGAATGGTAAAGCTGACACGAGTGGACTAAGTTAGATTTACTACTGGAATTACATGATTAGTTTTGCATATTGTTCTGTTTCCGTGCATTCAACGGATTAGTTTCTCTTCACAAAATTGATGTTTGATATGGAATACAGTAAAATTTGGGAGAGGGGAAAGAAAAGGAAAGTTACAATGTCCTAAGCCTTATTCTGTTAAATATATTAGGATGTCTGATTCCTGTATGGTGCTAATATACAACTCATAAGTCATTTTAGATTTAAACTTGATACTCTTACTCTAGCTGCTCCATCCTTTCCTATATGCATTATTATTGACGTTTTTTGTACTTAAACGTGTTTTCAGGGCCGGCTCCATAGTAATGAGGGGTAAGGCGTGTGCCTTAGGCCCCAAAATTTGGGGGCCCCATTTTTTAAAAATAATAAGTTTATAAGTATTTAAAAAATAATATTTAGTATTTTTAATACAAAAATATAGTTTTTACTATAAAAGAAAGAAAACTTACTTAAAAATGGGTAGATGAATACTTTTCCCAATGTTTCAGTTTTCCACTTTTTACTCCGTCATTAGAATTTTTGCTTTCTCTTCCTTAATTTGTCCAAGTCAATCTTTATTTTTTCTAATCTCTTCATATCTCAGAAAATCGTATATATTTTTTGTCTTTTTCTTTGATATTCTTACTCACTTTCTTTCTCCAAGATTTCATTAGTCGCCTTTTTTCTCAAAGATTTCATTATTTCAAGTGTTCAACAATACTTTTAAGTTTTTAATAGTTCTATACTTCTATTGCTTTGTAAAATCTTATCTAAGATCAACAATATCTCAAGAAAGATTAAATGAGTTGGTTATATTGTCAATTGAACATGAACTATTAGAGAAAATCGATTATAAAAAAAATTATTAACAATTTTGTATCTCAGAAAATTAGAAGAATAAACTTCAAATAAAAATATATCTTATAACTTTCTTAAAAAGATATAGGCCCCATATTAAATTACGACTTTAGGCCCCGTATGTGCTTGAGCCGCCCCTGCGTGTTTTACAGCTGTTTTTGGATTGTCTGTTTTCTTCCAGTATGCACATCGGAGATGCGTGCAAAGGTGGTGTAATGAGAAGGGTGATACCATTTGTGAAATCTGCCACCAGGTCAGATATGTTTCTTATTTTCTTTGTCCATCTTAAAGGTTAAACATGATTTGCAGCAACACGACCACTTTTGCTCCATCGAATGATCATTAGTATTTCTTGTTTTATTATTTGGGTTCGTTTAGAACGTGCTTGATTGATTCAGTTAGTGTTGATTGCTTATTTACTTATTTTTGCATTTGTGTCAAGTAGCCTTTCAGCCCTGGTTACACAGCACCACCCTCTATTTTTCGCCTTGGTGGCATCCCAATGAATTTAAGGTATTTTTTCTTCTTTCATGCTTTTCCGAAATATAGTAATTATACGTATTGGAAATTTGAATATCCTAGTGTCGCATTTCCTGTTGCTTTTCTCAATAGCTCACTTGAGAATGTATATGGTGTTTCTATCAGGGGGAATTGGCGAATTGTCAGAAGGAACTTGAATAATCAACGTGTGATAGCGGTGGTTTCAACTGATCACAATCTCATTAGTGCCGACTCTGAGGAAGATGCAGTTTCTACATCAAGAAGCATGATGTGTTGTCGTGTACTTGCCATAATAGTAATCTCCCTCCCTCCCTCCCTCCCTCCCTCTCACACACACACACACCTGAATGTGTGCATAACAGGGAATGTGAGCTATAATAACTATCCTGTGAGCAACAAATAGCCGAACAGGAATGTAATTAAATTGATATGTGACACAAAAAGTGATCACTCCGAAAAACATGAAAATGTAAAACGATCACTAGATTCCGTGCTCGGCTGGAGAACATCTCAAACAAGTAATAGCATAATTTCTGATATGTAAAATAACATCACTTACCCATTTTGGAATCTGGAAGGAGTTCTTTGTACTCTTGGGAACCAAGTTTAGCAATTTCCTAATTTATATGGATCATTCTAACTTTTTCTTTTCCATTTTTTCTTAATAGTTTATGCTGCTGCTTGTCATACGTCATGCTCTTCCTGTCATAGTCAATCAAGCAGGGGACTACTCACTTCCATTGATTGTGGTAAGGTAGTGGAATAGAGAAAACAGGAATGTAAGTATTGCTGTTATACAGAATGTTGTCTCACTTGTTACACATTGCTTTCAGCTTCTACTGCTAAGAGTTTCAGGCATTGTTCTGCCCGTCTACATCATAATGAAAGCAGTGACCTCGTGCCACCACCGGCAACACCAACAGGTTTGCGAAAAGTATATTTTTATTTTCTATGTTTCACCTTAACATACTTTGCTCCTCCTAAGTATTACATTATTTGTTTGACCAACTACAGGCTACTTTGCCCATCTCTTCACCCCGTGAAGAAGCTAACGTGGTGACTCTGCAGCAGGAGCCTCCTGTAATTGCTATCCAATGAATGGCTCACTGTTGAACCAAAAAGAAAGTTCATTCTTCAGACATACATCTCATAGCACATGTCGATCTTCATTTACTCTACTGTTATTACTCTTTCTTGCTGCAATGACTTTGCTGCAGAAGGAGTTGCTGCGCAAATTTGTGAAGGATGATCAATAGACAAGAAGTTATATAATTGAAGGGATCGGTGAGGGATATTTCAGAATAGAAGCATAAAATGTAAAAGAAAGGACTCAAAAGAGATGAAAAAGAAGGCAAGATATCCATTTTTACAACTAGAGATATCTGAAGGTCTGAATTAGTCAGAGAAAAATCTTGGTACAGTTAATATGTATATGAACATGTTGAAGGAATACAAAAACTAGCAAAACAAGTTGTTAATTTTAGTACTGATATGAGGTCGGAGTTGTATTGTTGGATAAAGTTTGTCAGCCTAACTTGGAAGATGGTAAAAATTTACATGCACCCGGTATTTATATGAAGTCAATGTATACACTTTTATCACTGAATATATTGTAGTTAATTAATACAAATTCTTGTCTTAAATTTATGACTTAGCCATACTAAATTAGTATGATTTGGTGGCACGTAAGTTTTTACCCCTGGCAGATAACCTCAAATCATTTGGAAAAGCCAAATAAGAGTACCTTGAAAGTTGAGCTTGTTATAAAGATCAAATTTCCTTTACAGAGCTAAAAGGTAAACATCATTCCTGCAGTGAGAAGAAGATCCTAAACTTCTAACCAGCAAGTTTTTGACTTGCTGAAGTTCATGATATCAGTAAAAGGTACTCCTAAAAACTAGAAAAATAAACTGTTCCAAATCAGTTTCCATTTGCTCATTTCACCTGGTGGATACACACAATTAGGACAATAGATGGCTGAAGTTGAAAAATAGAGTATGTGAAGTTGATGTTGGGAATCAGTATTTGAAAGTTGAAGTGTCCTAACACTTTGAAACTATAAGGAATGTTTCTCAGACCAGGTGGGTTGGTCTGATGGTAAGCACCCTCCACTTCCAACCAAGAGGTTGTGAGTTCGAGTCACCCCAAGAGCAAGGTGAGGAGTTCTTGGAGGGAAGGATGCCGAGGGTCATTTGGAAACAGCCTCTCTACCCCAGGTAGGGGTAAGGTCTGCGTACACACTACCCTCCCCAGACCCCACTAGTGGGATTATACTGGGTTGTTGTTGTTGTTGTTGTTCTCAGACCATCGAAACTGAAATTATGGTGAAATATTCCTCCTCTCTCTTCTTGATTCCATATCTTTCTAAGAATTTGAAACATGCAAGTAGACAATTTTTTCATTTATATGTGAATTTATTTATATCAAATCCAGTTAATGCTAGCGTACATCTAGAAGATTACAACCTTAATAATTTCCAACAAAGACAAAGCTGAGAAATATTTGGAAATCACCTATGTCAGATATAAGTTGAATTATGTCATCAATAAGAATTCAACTTCAGTTTAATTCTACATGCACAAAATGGAAGGATGAAATGCAAGATATGCCCACTATAGTTTACATTTTGTAATCATTCAAAGAGAAAAACAAGAATATATAGAGTTAGATATACATTTCAGAACCTACTATCTCAACTCAGAACCCGTACCCGTAACATTTAAACTCTAGATCCACCACTTTCTGCAGGAGACTAGCATATTTTAAACTGTTACAAATGTTTCTCCACTAGTAAAATCAAGAATCCAAGACCAAATGGAAAGAATAGCTAGGGCAGAAAACTGCAGGCTCTCAAAATAACATCTTGCTCGGTTACAATTTAAACGTAAATCTGTACACTCCATTTGTGAAAAATAGGAGAACTGGTACATGAAAAAGATGTATGAAAAATCTCTAGCAGTGGAGAGCCAGTTTAGAATCCTCTCAACTTGTTTTCTATCCCGAGCATCGTTTGACTTGCTTTTGAATTATACATACATGCATGTGTAGATCTATCCCGTTTAACACACTCAGTTCCAGCTTCTTCTTGTTCTGAAATGTTTCATGTAAGAGAAATAAATAAGACAGCAAAGATGTCAACTCCAATAATCTCGAACTTCTTTTAAGTTCCTTCTGCATTTCAATTTTTGATTTTAAATTATATTGGATTTTCTATACCTACTTGAGTGATGTCATTACTAATAGTCATATATTCTTCAAAGAGTGTAGATATTTATACTTCCGATTCTTTTGCTGAGAACGCCAAAAGCAAGCGAGCGCTCCAAATGCACAGCTAGCAACTGCGATTGCCAATGCAGCTCCAAGTGGAACCACCACTGCATTTGTTGAGGCCACCAACTCTTCATTAACTGTTTTCTCAGTCCCACCAACTGCTTGCAGTTCTTTCTCCTTGTAGAGATTCACTAGCTCTTTCCCATAGTAACTAACCAGAAACTTAAAGACCTCATCCTCATTCCATTCGATCTTACTATTTTCTTTGCTCTTTTCACCTGGGTTAAGATAGCACGACGGACAAAGCTGTTTTGAAGGCCAAATAACTTTTGGAAATTCAGGATCACCTGTTCCTAGTGATGCTTCATCTTTCTTTAGTCTCTCATTAACTTTGTTGTGAGCTCTCCATAACCAAAGGGCATAATCACGCGCTTTCTTGAATGGATTAGGTACGCTGGAATTGAAAACATTTAAAATACAACAGTTAAATGACCAGACTTTGATGGTCAATAACAAAAAGGCAATGTTCAGAAAGTTTAAGTTGAGAAACAGAAAGAGCCTCGTTGACATTTTACCTTGAACACATGTCATAAAAGTGTTGCCTACATTCCTCACAGATGAAAAAGTTGTGTATAAAATCACATGTAGTTCTAAATGCCGTGTTACTTTCTCCATCCTCAACTCTGATAGAGAGTGAGTGTAACAACACCCATAAACCGCAACTGCAAAAGGTAAACATGTGGCTAAGAAAACTGCCAAAGAAAATTTAACATTGTAAGTTTGTAACATCACGTGATTAACTTTTGATCCACTACCTCTGCTACTGTATCGTTTTAGCAAAAGCATTTAGCACTGAACTGCAATAGATTTGAACCACTATCTTTGAGTTGCTGGTTTTATGTGTGTGGCTGCAGGAGCATTAATCAATCCTTCACCACCATTGCAGTTTCATAAACCCCACCCCACTCCCCTTTCCCGGTTCTGCGACCAAACCCACCTAAGTCTGCTCCCTTTCTTTCAAGCCCTCATAGTCTCCACGTCAAACAAAAACCTAGATCATAACTTTTGCTGGTGCAAACTTCACTCCCTAGACATTAATGCTATCAAAGAAGCAAAGTGCTTTGAATTCAAAGAATACAGGCATTTAAGAAGAAAATGAACCGCAGTTTCCAGTTACAAGCGCTTTGGAGTTCTGGGGTCTACGGTCTACCTACTGATTATGCATCCAGCATTATAAGGTTTTAAATTTAGCAGACTTCTACACCACAAGATAAACACATCCAATTCTTCAACTTTATCTGTAATTTACTCTAAGTTTTTCCGCATCTTTGCATCTTTAAGAGTATGCTATTTAGATAAATGAAGCCTCCAAGATTTAAACCTCAACATGTATGTCAGACAGGCTTCCGAGATCTACATCGGATTTTTTAAGTAGAATGACAAAATCATTATTCTACATTCTTTGAAAGGAAACTATTTCTAACATTGATCCATTTGGGAATTTTCAATTATTTCATAAACCAAAATTCTGAGTCTAAAAGATAATTGAGACAAGAAAAAGTGTAACAAATTACCCTTTTTAATATGAAGAGACAATATGGGTTACAATATCTAGGATGTCACCAGATCTACAAAGAATGTCCTCTGATTCTTCTCCTCTCAACGTCGATTCAAGGGCTCTTGTTTTGTCCTTGGGTGTATTAGGTCACATCCTTAGATGCAAACCAATACCAGAGGCTAAAAATAAAATTAACTTAGATGTCGAAATCTCAAATACCCTATCCCCTGTCCCACTTGGCCCTTTAGGCCATTACTCATACTGCCTTTGACACAATAACATCGAAAAATACCTTAAAGACATTGTTGAGTCCCACATCGACAATGAAGGGGATGGGTGGTCTCCTTATATGGACTTAGGCAATCCTCTAACAGACATCAATAGAATGCAAATCCTCAACTTAACATCTCTGTAATGAATTATCTGGCAACGAGTTTGTTCACTATATTATTTTCCTATACAGCTTTTCTACAATCATAAAGTTGTAAATGATTTCACAGATGAATAACGAGTACATGAATAATCCATTACCTGAAACCTCTGGTATCGTTCTTGCTTCCACGACAATACATCTGCACGAAACAGATTGTCATAAACGAATCAGAAATGCTTAAATTGTACTACAAAGCAAAGCAACATGCAGAATCTCCTTCAAGCTATTAATATCGTATAAAGATGGGGTGTCTTCATGCACAAGACTATTCCACCTTACAAGTTCCACCAGATTAGCGAAAGTTAGGGCCCATTTGGGGAGCTTTTGCTACCATTCCGTTTCATGTATCTTAGACATAGCACTCATCCAAGACCTCATATAAGTCAAAATTAGGAGTAGGATGAGGAAGGGGAGGAGCTATAGAACCACTACGATATGTACAAGCTAAATCAAACTCAAAGATATCTATACACATAGAGCATATCTCATCCAACTAACCCCTGCCCTTTCCCCATCGACCACTCACACCCCACAACCAACACCCCAAAAGGAAAAAAGAAAGGAAATGAAAAAGGGACTTAAAATTGAAACACATAAAAAGATTGGACAATCAAAAGGTTAACGTTCTTATATAGCCAATAGACAGTTACTGACAAAGTTACAAAATAAGTTTATTAGTCCAGCCACAGATGACGAGCTAAATCAAACTCGATCTATACACATATCATAGATTTCTCATTCAACATATAGCACCAATCCCTCCCCTTCCGCCATATCCCTTCAACAACCCCCCC
>AWOL01S0030554.1:0-16469 GCA_000715115.1 Nicotiana otophora
CAACTTAATAGTCATCAATCTATCATTCACTCGTCTAACCTCAACCACAGATTCTCTAAGTTCTCTATCCACCAAGATTACTACTCCATTCTTACCTTTCTGGACTCCTAAGTACCAAAGTTTATACCTGTCCACGTCCCTCGCCCTCGACCCTACCCACCTTGTCTCCTGGACACACGCTATACTGACCCTCCTCTTCTGGAGGATCTTCACCAACTTTATAGATTTATTCGTCAATGTACCTACGTTTCATGACCTAATTCTCAACCTACAGACACCCTTGTTCCCTTTACCTCCCTTTCCTCCTGCCCCACCCCTTAAACCCTACCCTACCTCCCGCCCCACCCCTCGTTCCCCCCAAGGACATGACCTCACTTGACCATCCCAGACCACAGCCACTCTACCTACGACAGAGTAAGGGTAATCATTATCACACAAGGCAAGAGACCAAACCAGAAGAATACAAGTTGCAACACACAGGCATGCTAATACGGTAAATAAACTAGTACGAGGTAAGATGTCAGCAATTTAACTCACACAATAAAGGGAAGTTGGAAAACGGGAGGTACCAACTCCTGCGAGCAGAAAAAATACAATAAAAATACCGATACCATGAGTACCAGATATAGACGAAAGAACCTGGAGCAAGATTTCCTGAAGCGTGTCGGATTTGCTCAAGAGCATTGGCAAGTCCTACTGTGTCCCGCCGGAAAAGCTGCTCGAAAGTCGCCGGAATTTACGAAACTTGCCGGCAATCTGAACACATCGGAAAATAGTTCGTCCTCACCGGGAAGAAGCTGCACCTATCCAAAGAAACAGACGCACCCATACACACACAAGTGAGGGGGAGATAGAAAGGGAAAGAGAGAGAGGGGAAGAAGAAGATGGAGCGGGGGTCACCGGAAAAAGCAAAACCAGAAGGGTCGCCTGAAATCAAGGGTCGCCGGAGTTGCACCAACTCACCTGGAACACGCACGTCCCGACTCCGGTGGCGAGAATGGAAAAGAAGAGAGAGAGAGAGAAAAGGAGAAACAAAGAAGAAGGAGAGAGAAATAGAAAGAGAGTGGGAGAGGGAGTGAGAGAGAGAGAGAGAGGCTGGAAAGAGAGAAGTGGACTTACCTGTAATAGCACCTGCAACGACGACGGCAAGCAGCAAATGCCGAAGTGTCGCTACTAGGGTGCTACTAAAGGTTACCATTTTAAGAAGAAGAAGAACAGACGAAAGAAGAGAGAGGTGATACTTTTCACTTCAAATCTTACATTTTTTATGTCCAAACACCAGTACCTAGGAAGATAAACCTTTGATTTATGTTATTATCAACTAATAATAAAAAGTAAGATTATCGATTGTGAGAAAATAATGGAAATCTAATGACTAAGTAGCAACGATTGAATATCAAGGTGGGAAGTAAGGGTGGTGACAAGATATGTGATCAACTATTATTTCGGGTAACTCCGTACTAAGTTCACTCTTAACTTCTATTGACTCTTTCGATTTCAACAGATGATTAGGCTATCTCAAGGATTCAAATTCTTCTTCCTAATGAATGCGAGTTCCATTAACCAACCAAATGACACGTTCTATGAACATATGCAAAAATACAACGCATGAATGATCTTTCGAAGAATGTCTTTCGACTATTCTTCTGAACTGGGTTAGTTGATAACTCTTTAAGCTCTTTCGATTACCTATGAGAGGCGTACAATCAACCCAAACAATATGACACAATGAGAATTGCATCAAAACTCCTCTTTCGATTAAAGTAAAACCACAATTGGCCTTGCAAATCAATTAATAACCCATTCAATGAATTCAGGCAATTAACAGAGAGTAAAAACCCAAAAAATAGTCAAATCACAATATCCGTCAGTAACCCTAAGAACGATTATTCCATAGTGGAGAAGTTATTCATCACAAGAGTATTAGAAGAGCAGGAAGACATTACAATTCACAAAATCAAACAATTTTCCGTATTGAATGAATTAGATGAAGTAATTAGAGTCTCCATTGTTTCCTTGCCTTCTTCTCTCCACAAGTTTCTCCAACATCTCCGATACCTTGTTTTGAGACGAGATAGGCTTCATATAGGTCAAAAAGAGTCACCTCCAAATTTACCAAAATAGGCCTGGGTAAAGTTCCCAGAACGGACGTGCGCGGCCGTGCATCTGGAGTTGTGACCGCGCATGTCTGGCAGAGTACCGTGTCACTTGCACGCCCTCGTGTGCGGTCGCGCATCTGAATTTCTCTCCTTCTCAACTCTTTGTTTTCTCCCATTAAGTGAACTACTCGTCCATTGACCCCTGAGCACGATCCCGACTTAGTTCCTTGGGCTTTTACTCAGACTTCAAAGCTCCAAATAGCTAGAATTACCTCCACAACATCTGCATAACTCGGAATCACTCCTACAAGGCATAAAACACGCAATAAGTGCAAAATAATACCAATTATAGCTCAACACAAGTGAAGTGCAGTGAATTAGAGTGCAAATAGGCGACGAAAACATGAGATTATAGCCTATTATCAACACACACACTTAAACCATTGCTCGTCCTCGAGCAATCAAACTACACTTCACATAGAACACGACCCTCTTTTGTTTTCAACAACTCTCATAACTCATCACACCAAGACTCTTTAAAACAGATTAAGTACAATATCGTGACATCTTAACCTCGCGATTTGACTCAAAGCACCACGCATTATTTAAAACCCACTCACTTACTCTAGCCTAGAGGTCAATGACATTATCTTTCCTTCATGAATTAAGTGCCCTCACACAACAATAGAGAGTAGTTCCACACACAATAAAAATTAAAAACAATTAGGAACTCAAGATAGAAAGGATTCACTCACTCTCATAAACAACATTCATATGCCATAATAGACGTACCATAGGCTTGCCCGTAGTGTACTACTCTACTAATTGAGCTTATTCAGTCAAAGATCAAGTAGGACTTTATTTGGTTGTAATGTAGGCTACAGGATGGGAAGGATACATTTAGATATAAGAGTGACTACACCTCCCTACGCACTTTAATACATACAATTAACCGTTAAAAACCCCACACTTATGTCAAACCATAACTCCACTTTCACATCGATTTACATTAACTCCCCACTTTTTTAAGCACAATTATATTAAGAGTTACCACTATCAACAAATATTTTGTACAACAATACAACTATTTTTTTCCTTTTTTTTCTTCTTTTTTTCAATTCAAGTGGCTCTTACTTTTTCAATACAGTGCACATTTCTCCTTATTTCATTAGTTCCACTCAAAAGCCACACCAACTACCCCACACTTCGACTTTTACAAAGTTCATAACCTATTCAAGTTCTCACGAGAGGTAAGAGATTCAAATAGATGGTCAATTCAAACAAATGGGTAAGGCTTGTAATGTGGTTGCCAAACAAACAGGATTACAGGCTCAACGGGGTTAACTAGCATACATGACCATTAGGTGGGTACAAGCATATAACTGGCTCAACAAAGAAATGCCTATATCACTTCCAAGACTGAATAAAACTACTATTTCGCTTTGCAAACACACAGGGCAAGTTCTAGACATCAGATGCAATGCACAGAATAACACAAACCTCCCATACACTTGGCACATAACTCACTTATGATCGGAATCACGACACTCTAGTCAGAGCAGTTAAGCAATGTTAAGAGCATACATCTTAAGGTACTTATGCATGAGTCAAAAATTGAGCCTAAGCGTCACAAATAAAGCATTCACTATTATCAAGGTATAATAGAGTCTAGAGATATTTTCTTCCATTCAAATCATAGCACAAGGTTTCCTACTCCTTCCAAAATAAAAACTAACTATACCCGGTTTAATCAAAACCCATGGAAAAGAATCGAGGCACAAAGAAAAATTAAGGGGGAATTAATACACTACCTACAAAAGAAAATCTTTTTTTCTTTCGACTTTATTCCCTCAAGAAACCTGTCGACTGATATCCATTGTCGGGAAAAATCACAAAGTTAAAATGTTTTCAATTTTTTATGTTTTTTTCTTTCAATTATTTTCTATCTCTACCTACTACAACTAACAAAAATAAAACTACAACTAACAAAAAGAAAACTCATATACATACATACAAATATCCCCCACCCCACACTTTAAGTTGTGGCATGTCCCCATGGCACATAATTAAAAAGCATAAGGTAAAGGAAACTTCCCTGAATTTTTTTCTTTTCCAAGAACTTATGAACTCCACCCCTAATTCTAAATTCATTCCTCATTTTCACTCCTTAGGATTCTTTATGGAGCTCATTATGCCCAATTCTTCTGAGGATACCTACAAGACCCGCTCTTTTCTTTCTTTCTTGTCCTCATCTTGAGCGATGAATTGCTCGTTCATGGTTATCCTTCACTTGTTTTTGTATTCTTTCACATGATCAATCCATACATATTCCTGTAAATCCCCATAAATAAAATCCACATGATCAAGGTTAGAATAAGAAAATAAAGAAGAAGGGTCAAGTGAATATTCCTCTGGTATGTCCAAGATCATTTGTTTCTCATTCTCTTCTACTAAATGTTGCAAATGTGGAAAGGTGGATGGGGTTTTGAAATCTTCTTTCATTGCTTCACACTCAACTACGACCTTATTTTTGATCATCTCAGTTGAATTAGAGTCCTCCCGTATCGTGGAAATCTCCCTCTGTAGGCGCTCATCCTCTCGGGTAGGCTTATTCTCGCAGGGTATCTCCTCCATGTATTTACTATCAAAATGCAATGAGCTTTATGAAAGTCTATTAACTAGTGTAATCAGTCGCGTTGTTAGGTTCTTAATGTCTTCATCATTTTTCACAAACCTTTCTTCAATATTATTCATGATCCTATGCATAAGCGCTTCTAAACTACCATTCTCCTCTTGAGGTGGTTGTCTCACTTCGCTTTCATTCTAGCCATAATAAGGATATTCATCCCAACCAGAGTCAGGATTGTGCCCATATGAATCCTCATACCTGTACGGACTAGAAATAGAGTGAGATTGTTTAAAATACGAACCATAGGAAGAATACATACTTGTTTGACAGTCAACCCATAGATGATTTCCACTGCATTTAAAACATATAGCAGACCGCTGATAATGTTCAGCTGTTAACTCTTCACCCGTTTTCTTAGACTGGTTATACTCCATCTTCACATCATTTAGAGTTCAATATCTACAGTATATTCTCCAACTTGTTAGGTACTACAAAACAACTCTTGAAAAGAAGTTAACTAATAAAGAAAATAAAAGAGAAAAGGAAAAAGAAAAGAAAAAAACTAAAACATAATTCCTGAATTAGCAACAAAAACTACTTTGAACACTATTGATTACCAATCCCCGGCAATGACGCCAAAATTTGACGAGCGCAAAACTGGTATATAAAACTTAGTCTCGCTAGTCAAAGATAGTATAGTATTAAATCGTCTCCACAGGGATTGGTTTAAATAATGTTCTAATAAACCTTCAACTTAACACTATCCAGGAAGATAAACCTTTGATTTATGTTATTATCAACTAATAATAAAAACTAAGATTATCGATTGTGAGAAAATAATGGAAATTTAATGACTAAGTAGCAACGATTGAGTATCAAGGTGGGAAGTAAGGGCTCTGAAAAGATATGTAATCAACTATTATTCCGGGTAACTCCGTACTAAGTTCACTCTTAATTTCTATTGACTCTTTAGATTTCAACAGATGATTAGGCTATCTCAAGGATTCAAATTCTTCTTCCGAATGAATGAGAGTTCCATTAACCAACCTAATGACAGGTTCTATGAACATATGCAAAAATACAGTGAATGAATGATCTTTCGAAGAACGTCTTTTGACTATTCTTCTGAACTGGATCAGTTAATAACTCTTTAATCTCTTTCGATTACCTATGAGAGGGGTAAAATCAACCCAAACAATATGACACAATGAGATTTGCATAAACACTCCTCTTTCAATTAAAGTAAAACTACAATTGTCCTTGCAATTCAATTAATAACTCATTCAATGAATTTCGGCAATTAATAGAGAGTAAAAACCCCAAACAATAGTCAAATCACAATATTCGTCAGTAACCCGAAGAAATATTACTCCATAGTAGAGAAGTAATTCATCACAAGAGTATTAGAAGCACAAGAAGACATTACAATTCAGAAATCAAACAAACTTCCGTATTGAATGAATTGGATAAAGTAATTAGAGTCTCTGTTGTTTCCTTGCCTTCTTCTCTCGACAAGTTGCTCCAAAATCTCCGATACCTTGTTTTGAGACGAGATAGGCTTCATATAGGTCAAAAAGAGTTGCCTCCGAATTTACCTAAATAGGCTTGGGTAAAGTTCCCGGAATAGACGTGCGCGATCGCGCATCTGGAGTTGTGACCGCGCTCATGGCCGCGTATGTCTGGCAAAGTACCGTGTCACTTGCGCGCCCTCATGCGCGGTCGCGCATCTGAATTTCTCTCCTGCTCAACTCTTGTTTTTCTCCCATTAAGTGCACTACTCATCCGTTGGCCCCCGAGCACGATCCCGACTTAGTTCCTTGGGCTTTTACTCAGACTTCAAAGCTCCAAATAGTCAGAATTAGCTCCACAACACCTGCATAACTCGGAATCGCTCCTACAAGGCATAAAATATGCAATAAGTGCAAAATACTGCCAATTATATCTCAACACAAGTAAATTGCAGTGAATTAGAGTGCAAATAGGCGACTATAACACGAGATTATAGCCTATCATCAATTTCATGCAATATCCTAAGGACTGGTAGTACAATTCACGAGACACTAAGACTTTGATTTACAAAGCTAGTGTGAAAAGATATATAACATTTGTTTGGAACTTACATAAAAATAATTCGATTCTAAAACTACCAAGGACAAATGGTAGCTAAATTCAGATAGCAGGTACATCTTCAGAGCCAACTCCCGTCATCAACCGCATCTCAGCTCCAAGATCTGCCACAAGGTGTAGAAGTGTAGTATTGGTACAACCGACCCCATGTACTCAGCAAGTATCATAAATAAGCTTGACGAGGCAATAGAAGTAAGAATTATAAATGATACCCGCCAATCACATGTACAAGCTAATAAATTCCAACAAGTATAGAGCAGAAATATGATCATAATGAAATCACGGATAAAACCACATTTGTACACATAATTATCTTAACATACTTTGCTTAGTCAACTAACTAGCATATAAGGAAGATATGCAACTTAAATCAGGTAAATCGCCAAGGAAATTACAAGTAAAGATGAAATGCAATAACCACATATCAATCTGTTGCAGCGCGTAACCCGGTCCCAAATAGAAATAACACCACGACTCTAAAGCCCACATCAGAATCTTAGTAACCGAACCAAACCAATAATCAGCTCTCCGAGAGCCCACATCAACCAAAAACTTATTGATTTATCATAATCCGCACGTACACCATCAAGAAGACACATAAGAGGGTGACCCTAGAGGGATGGATCCATATCCACATACAACACAGACAACTATCATAATCTGCCAGGGCGTGGTCACATGCTCAATATCATAATTCATCCTGTGTGGTCACATGCACAATATCACAGATCCGCCCGGCATGACCAGACACACAATATCACAATCCGCCCGGCGTGGTCACAAGCATAATTTCATAATCTTCCCGGTGTGGTCACATGCACAATATCACAATCCGCTAGCATGGTCAAACACACAATATCACAATACGTCCGGCGTAGTTACAGGTAAAATATCACAATCTGCCCAGCCTGGTCATATGGGCAATATAACAATTCACCCGGTGTGGTCACATGCACAATATCACAATCTGCCCGGCTTGGTCACAGACACAATATCATAATCCGCCCGGCGTGGTCACAGGCTAGCAGTCCAATCTATATCACACATAAAGTAGATATGAAAGAATACATGTACATGATCAAAAAACATCAAATTTCATACTCCTGGACTGATATAAGTAACATGCTAATGTGTATGCATGAGGAAGTGTGATACCATAGCTCAAATAAGGTAAATACATCACAAACTAGCAGCTATCAGGTTTAATCGGGAGATTAACCTCTATGTAACCTCAACATGGCTCAAATGACTCACAATAGGGGTGCAGAAAAGAGAAACAACACAACATGAAGCTTAGCAATCAATTCAAGGCATATCATAACCTAAGCACTACCCCCGAGCATGAAGAATACCCTAGTGCTCGCATATGGTCTTAGCCCCACACATGTGCGCCCCCATAGCACATAGCTATCACAAATAACTCAGGAAACTAATGCCTCGACCAAATTTAGGTAAGATACTTACCTCAAGCAAGGCAAATAAATATTCTAGAAATGCCATCCCGTGCGAATCGATCTCTGAAGCCTCGAAACTAGCCCAAAGTAACTCAGAAATATCAAATAATGCCAAAGGAACCAAATCCAAATGATAAAGGTCAAATCTTTATTCAAATACTCAAAGTTAACCAAAACGCCCGGGCCCGAACCCTAGAACTCAACAAACTAACAAATTCCGATAATCCATTTGAATATGAGTCCAACCATACTAATTTCACTCAAATCTGACTCCGAATTCATGTCCAAAATCCAATTATTCACTTTAGAAAGTTTTGACAAGAACCCCTAGTTTCTCTTTTAGATTCATTAATCAAATGCCGAAATCAAAGATGTATTTATCCAAAATAACCAAATCCAAGTCAAAAATATTTTCCCCAATCTAAATGGTGAAAATTTCCTCCAAATCGCCAAAATCTGAGCTCCCAAACTCAAAATATGATAAAATAACTCAAAGTCGGAGATAGAGTACTTATATGCACTGCCCAGTGGTACCTTAAGCGATAGCGGTTGTACCCTCACGATTGTGATTCTCAAAATCACACTGCCACAAATTATACTACGCGTTCGTAGCACTTTCCTTGCAAACGCGATGACCACAACTGCCAAAGCTTCGCGAACGTGTCGCCTCCCGCGCAAACGGGATAACCAAAACCTCCAGCTTCCTCGCTGAGACGATTGTTATCAACCTATGCGAACGCGAAGAATAAACATCTCAACCCTCCGTGAACGCGATTGTCCTCTCGCAATCGCGATGAATAAACCATCAGCAACTCCCAGAACACTATGCGATCGCGGCCTCACCTTCGCGATCACGAATAACACCTGAAGCATCAGAACCAGTAGAAAACTAGCAGTACCAATAAGAGGTAAAATGGTCCGGAACCACCGCGAAACTCAGCCGAGCCCCTGGGGACCCTGTCCGAATATACCAAAAAGTCCCAAAACATAGTTTGGACCTACTTAAGTTCTCAAATCACACATAACAACATCAAAACCATGAATCTTACCTTAAATTAAGCTTAATGAACTATGTCAAATTTCCAAATTTCAAACTTACGCTGAACACATCTAAACAACTCGAAATTACCTCAAATTTTGCACACAAGTTCCAAATGACATGCCGAACCTATTCTAACTCCCGAAACAACAATCCGAACCCGATAATATCAAAGTCAACTCCCGGGCAAACCTATAAACTCTTCAAGCCTTCAAATTGTCAACTTTTGCCAAATAGTGCCAAAACCTTCTAGAAACATCCAAATGGAAATCCGGCATACGCCCAAGTCTAAAATAACCATCCGGACCTAACAGAACCATCAAAACTCCGATCTGAGGTCAAATGCACAAAGTCAAACTTGGTCAACTCTTCTAACTTAAAGCTTCCTAGTTGAGAATCATTCTTCCACATCAATCCCGAACCATTCGAAAACCAAAATCGGCCATACACGCAAGTCATAATATACCATATAAAGCTACTCATGACCTCAAATCACGGAACTAAATGCAAACTCAAAATGACAGGACGGGTCATTATATTCTCCCCCACTTAAATATACATTCGTTCTCGAACGTGCCAAAAGTCATTCCAAAGCCATCAAGTCACTATATAAACTCACCATACATATACCTATGGGTGGTCTCACATCATCCCTATCCATATAAGCCTGGCAACACAACCTAACTGAAGATCCTTATTTCAACCTTTGTCCATAAACCTTAGAATCTCCAACATCCGAAATCCATTATAAAACATGGTTCTCGCACCCGAACACTGTGAAAATCTGAAAAAGATGTATCAAGCCATAACCATATCCCATTATATTTCCACATAATAACCCACATGGCTTAGATACACCTATAACTTCCGACCAAAATAGCTACTAAATAAAATATCGGTACTGGTAACAAGCCTCATATCAAATAAAACCTTGTTATAAACCTTCGAGCACTTACAATGATGAAAGAAATATACAGAAACTAATAACCATTCATTAGATCAACAAGTCATGGAGCTCTCCCGTTCGATCAGAACCATTTCCAAATTCTGAGCTGACTAATGTCATTATTCTCCCAACTTACCTTAATCAAATCCAATAGCACTCGTATCAGGTCCGATAACCTTATCTCACCCAGTACAAGCTGCTCAACTGACACAGCACACCAGTACCACCTCAAGCCACATACCATGTAATCAGTGCACCACACGAGCAATAACTCGAATGTACCCAAAGATGGAAAGAGAGTCAAATGAGAGAACTGTCCCGCAAGCTCAACAGATACAATCACAAAGTGCAATGCTATGAACCCATCACACAAAGGAGAAACAAAACACACGAAATAAGCATAGAAGATCATATCCTAACATAGCTCTGTTGTGTTATGTGATCCAATCAAAACACTGGTCCACATAGATTACCTATTGCCAAAATCTCATACTCACCCAACACGTGTATAACAACTACAAGCACACAAAATGCATGACCATAACCATGAAGAAATGGATAGCACAATATTTCACAAACAGGAAGACCATAACCAAGGTACAATCAACCATTCAACACCCCAAGAACCATCTCGCTCGAATTTCGCTACAAGGTCCAAGCAGAATCGGATCATGCGTGTAAATAGTAAACAATCTCACAATCCATCGTAGCATAAAAGAGTAACACACGGAACATATCAGAATATAAATAAGATCAACTCTAACCGACGACACACCCCTCAATAATAGTTGTGCTGAGTAAACAAATCTAACTCGATGTAGAATACACATTCTTATTAGACCCGCCAGTAGTCTTCAAATCAATACCGATCATCAACAAATAAGTAAATAGCCTTCCAAAAGTCCCCAGTAACCTATCCATAACACACACCATCATCTGTCAACCTCTTACCATACCTTCACTATCTGCAACCAAGGAACAATCTGTCTCTGAGAACCCTCCTAGTATTCAAGTCCCTAAAATATAAGAATATTCATGTGTGATCCCAACTCCACTACCCAAATGACTGACACAACACTCATACATAATCATCTCACGAGAAATGTTTCCATAATTATTCCGTTCCATATAGAAAAATCCCAACATTAATAGTTGATCAACCAGGCGATTATCATAATACTAGTCAAGCATCACAAGTCAAAACATAGTGTGCATTCTGAAATACGCACCCTTTTCAGGAGATACTACTTACTACTCCACCTGCACATCTATCTAGGGGTGGATGACAGGTATGGAGAGGACATCCTAGAGGGGGAGGCCAGGCATGTTGTTAGGACTAAGTCCATTGCATTAGATGTTGTCATCAAAGGTATTGTTCCGATTTGTCATAGAGATGCATCAGATTTGTTTGACCCGGGTTCCACTTATTCATATGTGTCATCCTATTTTGCTTCATATTTGGATATATCTCCTGATTCTTTGAGCACCCTTATTTATGTGTCTACTCCTGTTAGGGATTCTATTATGGTAGACCGTATCTATCGTTCTTGTTTGGTCATTATTGGGGGTTATGAGACTAGGGGTGATCTTCTGTTACTCAATATGGTGGATTTTGACGTAATTTTGGGCATGGATTGGTTGTGACCATATCATGCTTTGATTTTCATACTAAGACTATGACGTTGGCTATGCCAGAGTTGCCGAGGTTGGAGTGGAGAGGTTTCTTGGTTCATGTTCCTAGTAGGATGGTGTCTTTCCTGAAGTCACAACGGATGATTGAGAAGGGGTGTTTGGCATACTTAACCTCTGTGAGGGATATTAGTGCCGATACTCCTACCGTTGAGTTAGTTCTGGTAGTGAGAGAGTTTCCAAATGTGTTTCTGGCAGACCTATCAGGCATGCCGCTCGATAGGAATATTAATTTTGGTATTGATTTGGTGTCGGGCACTCAGGCCATATCTATTCCACCATATCGCATGGCACGATTGAAGTTAAAAGAATTAAAGGAACAACTTCAAGAGTTGCTTGATAAAGGTTTTATCAGACCAAGTGTATCATCGTGGGGTGCTTCAGTCTATTTGTGAAGAAGAAAGACGGTTCTATGAGAATGTGTATTGACTACATGCAGCTGAACAAGGTTACTATAAAGAAAGATTTCATATTACCACGTATTGATGATTTATTTGATCAGCTTTAGGGTTCTAGGGTGTTCTTAAATATTGATTTAAGATCAAGGTATCATCAGTTGAAGATCTGATCTTCAGATATTCCAAAGACGGCTTTCAGGACCCGCTACGGTCACTATGTGTTCTTAGTGATGTCGTTTGGGCTGACCAATACCCCAGCAGCCTTTATACAACTGATGAACATTGTGTTTTACCCGTATCTTGATTCCTTCATCATCGTGTTCATTGATAATGTTTTGTGTATTCTCACAGCCGGGAGGATAATGAGTAGCACTTCAGGATCGTGCTCCAGACGTTGAGGGAGAAGAATCTATATGCTAAATTCTCCAAGTACAAGTTTTGGCTTGATTCAGTGGCATTCTTGGGCGTGGTGTCTAGTGAGGAGATTAAGGTGGATCCGAAGAAGATTGAGGAAATTCAAAGTTGGCCCCGACCTTCTACCGCTATTGAGATCCGGAGTTTTTTAGGCTTGACATGATATTATCGTTTTCTAAAGGGGTGTTCATCTATAGCAGCCCTATTACATAGATTGAATTAGAAGGGTTCCCCATTCAGGTAGTCTGATGAGTGTGAGAAGAGCTTTAAGAAGTTAAAGACTACCTTAACTACAACTCTAATTCTGGTTTTGCCTTCAGCATCGGGTTCTTATACAGTCTATTGCTATGCTTCGTAGATTGACATTGGGTGTGAATTTTGATGTTGGAGGGTAGAGTGATTGCTTATGCATCGCGTCAGTTGAAGCCTCATGAGAAAAACTATCAAGTGCATGATTTTGAGTTGGATCCATTATACACGTGTTGAAGATTTGGAGACACTATCTTTACGGCGTGTCATGTGAGGTATTCATAGATCACATGGTTCTACATTACATATTCAAGCAAAAGGATCTAAACTTGAGATAACGAATATGGTTAGAGCTACTAAATGACTATGATATCACTATTCCTTGTCATCCCGGGAAGGCCAATGTGGTGGCCAACACTTTGAGTAAGAAGGTTGAGAGCAGGGGTAGTCTTGATTTTATTATAGTTGGGGAGAGACGTTTTGGATGTTCAGGCTTTGGCCAATAAGTTCGTGAGGTTGGATGTTTCGGAGCTTATCCGAGTTTTTGCTTGTGTGGTTTTATGGTCTTCTTTCCTTGAGAGCATCAAGGCGCATCAATATAATCATCCTCACTTGCTTGTCCTTAAGGACACAGTGCAACACGGTGATGCAAAGGAGGTGACTATTGGTGATGATGGGGTATTGAGGCTTCAGGTCCGAATTTGTGTGCCCAATGTGGATAGGTTGCAGGAGCTGATTCTTGAGGAGGAGAATAAAGAAAGATATTATGAAGTATGTGACTCGGTGTTTGAACTGTCAGCAGGTTAACAACGAACATCAAAGATTGGGTAGTTTGATTTAGAGGCTTGATATTCCGGAGTGGAAGTGGGAGCATATCACTATGGATTTTGTAGTTGGACTCCTACGGACCTTGAGGATATTTGATGCAGTGTGGGTCATTGCAGACAGACTGACCAAGTTTGCAAACTTCATTCCAGTCGTGACTACCTACTCTTCAGAGCAAGTGGCTCAGATTTATCTTTATGAGATTGTTCGCCTTCATGATGTGCCAGTGTCTATTATCTCCAATCAGGGCACGTAGTTTGCATCGCATATTTGGAGAGACGTGCAGTGTGAGTTGGGAACACAGGTCGATCTGAGTACGGCATTTCATCCACAGATGAACGGGCAGTCCGAGAGCACTATTCAGATCTTGGAGGACATGTTATGTGCCTATGTTATTGATTTCGGGGGCTCATAGGATCCGTTTCTACCACTATCAGAGTTTGCCTACAACAACAACTATCAGTTGAGCATTCAGATGGCTCCATACGAGGCTTTATATGGGACGCGATGTCCTTCCCCAGTTGGTTGGTTTGAGCCTGGGGAGGCTAGGTTGTTGGGTACTGATTTGGTTCGAGATGGCTTGGATAAGGTGAAGTTGATTCAGAGGCGACATCGTACAGTACAGTCCAGGCAAAAGAGTAATGCTGATAGGAGGGCTTGGGATATGACATTCATTGTGGGTAAGAGGGTTCTACTCAGTCTTTCGCCCGTGAAGGGCGTGATGAGGTTCGGGAAGAACGACAAGTTGAGCCCTCGGTATATTTGTCCTTTTGAGATTCTTGAGAGAGTGGGTGAGGTGGCCTATAGACTTGCTTTGCCACCCAACCTATCGGGAGTTCAACTAGTGTTGAATGTTTCCATTCCCCGGAAGTGTTATGGTGACCTGTCACATGTGTTAGAAATCAACTTAGTGCAATTGGACAAGGACTTGACCTATGTTGAGGAGTCGGTGGCTATTTTGTATAGGCAAGTCCGGAAGTTGAGGTCAAAGAACATTGCATCGGTGAAGGTTTAATGGAGAGATTAACCGACCGAGGAGGCGACTTGGGCGTCACGACACGAAATCCCAACCATGGGGTCATGATAACACCTAGCATCTACTTGCTAGGCAAGACAACGTTAGCTAATCAGTTAACCATTATAACAACTTAAAGCAAAGTAACAATAATAATTAACGATTTGTAAAACTAAAATACGTAAGATAAATTCATAAATAACATGGTCTAGACTAATCCCAGAAATCTGGTGTCACCAGTACATGAGCCATTAGAGTACTACAAAGTATGGTCTGAACAAAATACAACTATTTGAAATAAAATAAAAAGTAAAGACAGAATAGAAGGGGACTTTAAGGACTGCGAACATCGAGCAGCTCTACCTGAAGTCTCTTGTAGTAGTAGAATCCAAGCAGTCTCCGCTACGTGCCACTAGGATCAACACCCAGATCTGCACAAAAAGTGCAGAAGTGTAGCATGAGTACAACCAACCCCAGCCTAACCTCAATGAAGTAGTGATGATGATATGACAAGACACTCACAATAAACCTGAACGAATAATAATAACAGAATATGAAAATATAGATAAAGGAGTAAACTCATAAAAATGGACCCGAAGGTCAACTACCAAAGGGCCCCAGAAAAACATGATCTCAAATCTCATATCTCAGTACCGAGATAAAATCTACAACTACAAACAGCTACAACACATCATACTCTATTGCGGCGTGCAACCCGATCACAATAATTATCACAATACCTATTACGCCATGCAATCCGATCCAAACATTTATCACAATAACCGTTGCGGCGTGCAACCCGATCTAAATATCATATCATATCATTATCTGTTGCGGCGTACAACCCGGTCCCAATATCCACTCATTAACATAAACAACTCAACACAACTAATTATGTAATCTCAACACAAAAGGGAAACGAAACATGCAGAACATTAAGGAACTACCAATACAAACGAAGAACAATCAATACCCCGTAATCACAAACCTTGACAATTCATTAATACAAAAATAACTAAATGGCTCACATAATCGGATTAACATAATAAAATACATCAAGTAATATAAGGACGATAAAAGCATGTAAGAACATGAGATAATGAGAATATACAATTAATGCAAGTAGGAACATATAGGAGGTAAGCAAATATTGAGTGAGAAATGAACAAATCAAAATAGGTAACAGCTAAATAGTATATAACAAGTAAGGCAATGAATAAAGAATAAGAACATGTAGCAATCAGGCATGTAACAAGAGATAACATGGAATAAATAAAGACATGAAAGTAAATAGCCCAACCCGCATGCTTTAACCCATGATAGAGCATATACACTCGTTACCTCGTATATATGTCGTTCCCACGCATAATTCACATAACAAATAGACCAACAAGTGCGAGACTCTGAATGCATTTGCAATCACTGTTACTGTGCATGCGATGTCGCAAATGCGACTAAATGTTCGCATATGCGAACTGTTAACTCATCGCAAATGCGACAAAATTGTCGCAAAAACGAAACCTTAGGATTGCATTTGCGAAGAGCACCACTCCCAGCCAATAATCGCATTTGCGAGTCAAACTTC